>JAKCPB010001291.1:0-101789 GCA_021442155.1 Cymbidium sinense
GAAGAAATATTGAATTTAATTTGTTCTCTTTAAAAAACCAAAAACCCTAAATAATAAACTAAAACCTGAACCCTAGACCTAAAACCTAAACCCTCAACCCTAAACCCTAAACCCTAAACCCTAAAACCCTAAACCCTAAACCCTAATCCTTTAACCCTTAAACATAAAACCTAAACCCTAAACCCTAAACCATAAACCCTAAACCCCAAACCCTAAACCCTAAACCTCAACTAACCCTAAACCCTAAACCTTAAAATGCTATAAACCTAAACCTAAACTAAATAAAACTTAGAAATAAAATAAATAAAAAGCCTAAACTAAAATAAAACAAAGTTAAAATCTAAACTAAAACCTAAACCTAAACCTAGACCTAAAAAGAAAATAAACTAACAAATAAAAACTAAACTAGAATAAATAAATAAAAATCAAAATTAAACTAAAAAAAATAAAAAACCTAAATAAAATAAAATCTAAAAATAAAATAAAAATAAAATAAACCTAAAATAATGTAAAATAAAAACTAAATAAAAACTTAAACCTAAAGAATAAACTTAAAAAAAACCTAAAAATAAATAAACAATAAAACCTAAACCCTAATAAAAAAAAATCCTAAACCTAAAATGAAAATAAAATAAACCTAAACCTAAACTAAAATAAATAAAACCTAAACCTAAACCTAAAATAAACTAAACCTAAACCCTAAATAAAATAAAATAACTAAATATAAACATATACCAAAACTAAAAAATAAAACCTAAAAGTAAACCTAAAATAAAAACCTAAAACCTAAACCTAAAAAAAATAAATAATAACCTAAACCTAAACTTAAACCTAAAAAATAAAATAAACATAAACCTAAACCTAAACCTTAAAAATAAACTAAAATAAAAACCTAAACTAAAATAAATAAACCTAAAATAAATAAACTAAACAACAATAACAACAACAACAACAACAACAAGCCATTATCCCACTAAGTGGGGTCGGCTACATGAATCCTTCATCTCCATTGTGTCTTATTATGTGTCAGATTTTCATTCAATTCAAGTATACTAAGGTCATTTTTTATACATCTTAACCATGTCTTTTTTGGTCTACCTCTACCTTTCTTAACATAAGGCAATTCTAATGCATCTACTCTTCTAACTCATTTGATGGTGACTTTTGGCCAAACCATCTAAGGTGACTCTCTAATTTTATCTACCACTAAAGCTACTCCAACTTTTCCTAACATACACATTTCTCATTTTATCTCTAAGAGTAAAGCCACTAATCCACCTAAGCATCCTCATCTATGCAACACTTAACTTAGTCTCATGCTTCTATTTTATTGGCCAACATTCTACACCATAAATCATTAGTCTTACCACCATCTTATAAAATTTTTCTTGAAGTTTAACCAGTACTTTTCTATCACACAACAAACTAGATGCATTCCTCCACTTCAACCATCCAACTTGAATTCTACTAATAACATCTCCATCAATTTCACCATCACATTGAACAATAGAGCCTAAATATCTAAATCACTAACTCTTTAATGACTTGTTCACCTAATGTCACAACACTATCTCTATAACTTCTACAACTAAAATTACAATCCATAAATAAATTAAACTAAATAAATAAAAATAATAAAATAAAAAAAATAAAATAAAAAAATAAACTAAATAAACCTAAACCTACTAGTTTACTTAATATAAAAAAAATAAAATAATAAAAAAATTAAAAAATAAAAAAAACCCTAACCCTAAACCTAAAACCCTGAACCCTAAACCCTAAACCCTAAACTTACAACCCTAAGCACTAAACCCTAAACCTTAAAATAAACCCTAAACCCTAAAACCTAAAACCCTAAACCTAAACCCTAAACCCTAAAACATAACCCTAAACCCTAAAACCTAAACCCCAAACCTTAAATAAAAACCCTAAACCCTAAAACTTAAAAAATAAAACCTAAACTAAATAAAACCTAAAAAATAAAATAAATAAGAAAATATAAACCTAAATAAAATAAAATAAAAACCTAAACTAAAACCTAAACATAAACTTAACCCTAAACCTAAACCTAAACCTAAAAATAAAATAAAATAAAAATATAAAACTAAACTAAAAAAAATAAAAACCTAAATGAAACTAAAAAATAAAAAAACCTAAATATAATAAAAACTAAACATAAAATAAAAAAATAAATAAAATAAAACTAAATAAAAAACATAAACTAAAATAAACCTAAAAGTAAACTAAATAAACTATTTACTTAATTTTTTTAAAAAAATCCAAACCTTAAACTATAAACCCAAAATCCTAAACCCTAAACCCTAAACCCTAAAACTAACTCTAAACCCTAAACCTACAACCCTAAAACCCTGAACCCTAAACCCTAAAAACCAAAAAACCAAAAGTAAATAAACCTAAAATAAAATTAACAAAACCTAAATTAAATAAATAAAATAAATAAAATAAAACCTAAACTAAAACCTAAACCTAAACCTAAAATAAAATAAAATAAAATAATAAAAGTAAACTAAAATAAAATAAATAAAACCTAAACTAAACTAAAAAATAAAATAAAATAAATAAGCTAAGAATAAAAACATAAATAAAATAAATACTAAACATAAAATAAAAATAAAATAAAATAAAATAAAAAATTAAACTTAAAAAATGAACCTAAAATAAAACCTAAATAAATTAAAAATAAATCCAAACCCTAAACTAAAAATACTTAACCTAAAATAAAAATAAAATAAACCTAAACCTAAACTAAAATAAGTTAAACTAAAATAAATAAAACCTAAACCTAAACCTAAACCCTAAACTAAATAAAATAAAATAAACTAAAAATAAACCTAAACCTAAATTAAAAATAAAACCTAAAAAAAACCTAAAATAAAACCTAAAACCTAAACTTAAAAAAAAAAATAAAATAAAACCTAAAGCTAAACCTACAAATAAAAAATAAAACCTAAACCTAAAATAAAATAAAAATAAAAATAAACTAAAAAATAAACATAAACCTAAACCTAAACCTAAAAATGAACTAAAATAAAAACCTAAACTAAAATAAATAAACCTAAAATAAATAAACTAAACTAAATAAAAATAAAAAATAAACCTAAATAAAATAAAAGTAAAATAAACTAATAAATAAATAAACTACTTAAATTTTAAAAAAAAAACACCTAAACCCTAAACAAAAAACCCTAAACCCTAAACCTTAAACCTACAACTTAATCCTACAACCCTAAACCCTAAACCCTAAAACCTAAAAAACCTAAACCAAAAGTAAATAAACCTAAAAAATAAAGTAAATAAACAAACCTAAGCATAAATAAAATAAAAATATAATAAAATAAAAACCTAAACTAAAACCTAAACCTAAACCTAAAATAAATTAAAATAAAAAATAAAAATAAACTAAAATAAAATAAATAAACCTAATCTAAACTAAAAAATAAAAAATCAAGCTAAGAATAAAAATTAAAAAATAAAATAAAACTAAATAAAATAAAATAAAATAAACCTAAAATAAAATAAATAAAAAACTAAATAAAACCTAAACCTAAAAATGAACCTAAAAATAAACCTAAAAAATAAATAAAAATAAACCCAAACTCTATACTAAATAAAACTTAACCTAAAATAAAAATAAAATAAATAAAATAAAATAAACCTAAACCTAAACTAAAATAAACTAAACTAAAATAAATAAAACCTAAACCTAAACCTAATGTAAACTAAACCTAAACCATGAACTAAATAAAATAAAATAAACTAAAAAATAAACCTAAACCTAAACTAAAAAAATAAACCTAAAATAAACATAAAACATAAATCCTAAACGCTAAACCCTAAAATGCTAAAAACCTAAACCTAAAAAAAATGAAACCTAACAAATAAAATAAATAAAAAACCTAATACAAAATAAAATAATAAAATAAAGTAGAATAAAAACCAAAACTAAAACCTAAACCTAAAAAGACAAAAAAAACTAAACTAAAATTAAATAAATAAAAACCTAAACTAAACTAAAAAAACCCTAAACTTTAATCTAAAAAAAATGTAAACCTAAAATAAAGATAAAATAAACCTAAACTTAAACCTAAACCTAAACCAAAACAAAATAAAATTAAATTAAATAAAAGGAACCTAAACATAAACTGAAAAATAATGCCTAAAAATAAAAAAATAAAATAAAAAACTAAACCTAAACCTAAAAATAAATATAAAATCTACACATAAAAATAAAATAAAAATAAAACTAAATGAAAATAAACCTAAACCTAAACTTAAACCTAAAAAATAAACTAAAATAAATAAACCTAAAATAAATAAACTAAACTAAATAAAAATAAAAATAAACCTAAATAAAAATAAAAATAAAATAAACTAAAATAAATAAAAATAAACTAAATAAGCCTAAACCTACTAGTTTACTTAATTTAAAATAAAATAAATAAAAATAAAAATAAATAGAAAAACCCTAAACCCTAAACCTACAACCCTAAACCCTAAACCCTAAACCCTAAACCCTAAACCTAAACCCTAAACCTAAACCCAAAACACTAAAACCTACAACCCAAACCCTAAACCCTAAAACCTACCCTAAACCCTAAACCCTAAACCCTAAACCCAAAAAACCTAAACCCAAACACTAAAACATAAACCCTAATAAACTAAAATAAACATAAACTAAATAAACCTAAAAATTAAATAAATAAAAAACCTAAAATAAAATAAAATAAAATAAAATAAAAACCCAAACTAAACCTAAACCTAAACCTAAACCTAAAAAAAAAAAATAAAATAAAAATAAAAACTAAATTAAAATAAAATAAAAAAATACCTAAACTAAACTAAAAAAATAGAAAACCTAAATAAAATAAAACTAAACCTAAAATAAAAATAAAATAAACCTAAAATAAAATAAAATAAAATAAAAACTAAATAAAAACTTAAACCTAAAAAATAAACCTAGAAAGATAACCCAAAATAAATAAAAAATAAAACCTAAAGCCTAAACTAAAGAAAAAACTTAAACCTAAAATAAAAAATAAACCTAAACTATACTAAAATAAACTAAACTAAAATAAATAAAACCTAAGCATAAACCTAAAAATAAACCTAAAACCTAAACCTAAGCCTAAACCTAAATAAATAAAATAAACTAAAAATTAACCTAAACCTAAACCAAAAAATAAAACCTAATAGTAAACCTAAAATAAAACCTAAAACCTAAACCTAAAAAAATAAAATAAAACCTAAACCTCAAATAAAACAATAAAAAAAATAACCTAAACCTAAAAAATAAACTAAAATAAAAATAACTAAAATAAATAAACCTAAAATAAATAAACTAAACTAAATAAAAAATAAAAATAAACTAAATAAAATAAAAATAAAGTAAACTAAAATAAATAAAAAAATAAACTATATAAACTAAATAAACCTAAACCTACCACTTAATTTAAAAAAGAATTAAAATAAAATAAAAAATAAATAAAATAAACCTAAACCCTAAACTAAACCCTAAACCTAAACCCTAAACCTAAACCCTAAACCCTAAACCCTAAACCCTAAACTAACCCTAAACCCTAAACCTAATCTAAACTAGCCCTAAACCTTAAACCCTAAACCTAAGAATGGAGTAACCTTGATAGCAGAACATCACCCCAACTTGGCTCTAGATCTAGTGGTGGAGGAAGGTGAGGCAACACTTATCAGGGGTGGGGATGGTGCTAGTGGATATGGAGGTGGTAATCGTGGTGGTTGGAGGCAGAAGCGATGGAGGCTACATGGTGGTGAGGGGAGAGATGGGATATCATGGGATCCGCTACTGAGAGTGGGGTGGTTCTCATGGGGAACCGAGAAATCAAGAACAAATCAATCCAATATGGTACTTATCAAAACCTTTATAGAGATGGTTCTACTTATGTAAGGATTTTGATTGTCTATGGGTGCTCATTTTTATCTATGTCATTGCCTATGTCTTAAAAAACTTTGCTACTTGGTTGATGAAATCAAAAAGTAGAAAAAATAATTTTTAGTTAAAAAAAACCTAAACCCTAAACTAAAAACCTAAACACCAAACCTAAACCTTTAAACCCTAAAACCTAAACCCTAAACCCTAAAATAACCCTAAACCCTAAACCTAAACCTAAAAAAAATTAAAACCTAAACCTAAACTAATAAAACCTAAAAAATAAAATAAATAAAAAAAACCAAAACCAAAATAAAATAAAAAATAAACTAAAATCAAAACTTAAACCTAAACCTAAAAAAAAAAAAAATAAAAAATTAAAATTAAAATAAATAAAATAAATAAAACCTAAACTAAAAAAACTAAATAAACGAAACTAAATTAACATTAAAAATAAACCTAAAATAAAATAAGATAATAACCAAATAAAACCTAAACTAAAAAAAAATAAACCTAAAAAATAAAACCTAAAATATATAAAAATAAAACCTAAACCTATACTAAAAAAAATAAACCTAAAAAATAATAAATAAAAAAAAATAAAATAAACTAAACCTAAACTAAAATAAATAATTAAAATAAATAAACTAAAATAAACCTAAAATAAACTAAAAAACCTAAATTAAACTAAATAAAATAAATAACCAAAAATAAGCCTAAACCTAAACTAAAAAATAAAACTAAAAAATGAACTTAAAATAAAAACCTAAAACCTAAACCTAAAAAAAAAAATATAAACCTAAACCTAAACCTAAAAGTAAAGATATAAACCTAAAAATCTAAACCCTAAACCCTAAACCCTAAACTAACCCTAAATAACTCTAAACCCCAAGAATGGAAAACCTTGACAAAGTGAACATCAACATTAACTAGGCTCGGCCTAGATCTAGCAAAGGAGGTGAAGGCGTGGCAGCTATCAAAGTGGTGGGGGATCTGAGTAGTGATGGATATGGAGGTGGGATATGGAGGTGGTGGTAAAAGAAGTGGTGGTTATGGAGGGAGGAGCAATGAGGTTACCACCATGGTGGTGGCGAGGAGAGATCAAGGATATGATGATGAATCCCGCCATGAGAGAGGAGGGGTGGTTCTGATGGGAACAGAAACTAAGAACTGACTGATTTCGCTTATGGAATAGTATGTCTTTATAAAGAGATGGTTCTACTTTATCTAGGGTTTTGATTTGCTCTATGGTTCTAATTTTTTTATTTATGTCATCGCTTGTGTCTAGAAAACTAGGTGTGCTACTTTATGAAATCAAAAAAGAAGAAATATGAATTTATTCTATTAAAACCTTAAAAACCTTAAACTAAAACTAAACCTAAACCTAAAACCTAAAAACCCTAAACCCTAAACCTAAAACCCTAAACCTTAAACCCAAAAAATCTAAACCCTAAACCCTAAAACCTAAAATCCTTAAACCCTAAACCATAAACCCAAAACCTAAACCCTAAACCCAAACCTAAAACATAAACCCTAAAACATACAACCCTAAACCCTAAAACCATAATCCCAAAACCCTAAACCCTAAACCTAAATCTTAAAATAACCTAACCCTAACCCTAAACCCTAAACCTTGAATAAAGATGTCATTAGAGTAGATCTAAAGAATGACCTAATCCTAACATAGTTATGGTAGCTAAAGAAGATGTCTTCAAGAGACTTTCCTTGACTATTAGAGATTTGAATACTAAACCCTAACCTAAATCATATTATATTACCATATATTATAGTATAATGTAGCATCATATATTTGAGCATGTATTGATGTGTTTTAGATGTTATAAGATGTTTTGAAATGTTTATGGTATTGTGCCCTATAGTCTATATTAATATAAATCATAAAAAATTGATTTAATAAAGTCGATGATGAAATTTGTTAAATTTGAAGTGGGAATTAGGTTGTTGTTCCAAAACTATGCTACCACTTGTAGTCTAAAAAAGTAAGATTTTATGTTCAAAATAAATATTATATGTTGTAGCATAACATCATATATCATAATATTGTTCTATGATTTTAAATTCTTTTAGTATTTTATAATCATGCAATGAGCCTACACTAGCATTATTTATAAAAATGTTGATTTAGACTTTAAAATGGTGGAATTTGGCCAAATTCATAATAGGTAGAGTGGAATCATAATATATTGTTTCAATTTAAAATATGTAAGTGATATGACTAAAATATATAGTTTTTATTATTTAGACTATTTTATTTTTTTATCTTAAGCAATCCCTTGTGATGTGATATGCAATATAATATAACATAATATGTTATAGTGTATTATAATATAGATGTCATAACATAAATGCATCATGCATTATAGCATACTATTGTGTATTACTACTTGTGTTTAGCATATTTTAGTTTGTTATAGTATGATGTAGTAGAGTTTGTATTGGTATAATTTATAAAAATATTGATTTATAAGATGATGGGATTTGGCCAAATTTGGGTAATTTAGAACATCATTGGGTGTGCTATGGTGTGTCATTTAATCAAAAGAATGGAATTTTGCATCCAAAATAAATGTTCAATTTTCAACCAAATTTTATATATTTTTTTGCTTAAAGTGATTCATTTTAAGGTGTAATGTAAGATAATATATTATATGAAAGCATATTAATATATAATGTACATAACAATATAACTTCACATATATATGAATGTGGTGGTGATATTAAATGTTATGTACATTTAGTATGTTTTACTTTTGTTATAATACATCAAAACTCACAAAAGTTAATTTGAAAGTGGAGATGGAAGAATTTGGCCAAATTCATGGCACACACTAAGAAGCAACACCAAAATTATGCTATTTTGTACCATTTCTAGAAAAATATTTTACACCTAAAATGAACATTAATCATATTTTAAAATTTTTTATTATTTGTTAATTTTAAGTGATAATGAGGTGTAATGTTAGACAATATATTATATTATAGCAAATTATAATATAACATCATATATTATAATATAATATAGTGTGTTAATTCATATAATATGTTTAGCATGATATTGTATAGTTAGTTTGAGCGCACCATCACAAATCATAAAATGTTGATTACAATGTTAAGATGATGTAATTTGAGCAAATACATTGTTAGCTTTTGGTTGAAGTATTAAAGGTGCATAAGAGAAGAAATAAGATTTGATGAGAATTTCATGTCAAGGACATGGAGGAGATCTAGGGATCACACATGCATTGGACATGACATGTGAGGGGTCTGTTGAGGCATATGAAGAAAATTTGCTGGGATAAGGTTTGAATTTTATTTGATTATATGATTTATGGAATGAGATTCGCTGGGGATAAGAATTTATAATCCTCTGAGGATTAAGATCGAATTGACTTTAATTTGATTTATTTTAATTGATGTGGATGCATATGCTAGAGATATGGGCTCGAGTCTATTGGGGATCATATGAACCTTCCACTGGTGCGGTTCAGCTATCCATTGGGATTGGGATTTGAGTTTGATTTCATAGATTTGTTTGGGATGTATCCACTGGATAAGAGTTTGGTTGGATTTCTTTGATTTAGACTCAGAAGTAGTGAGTTTAATTTGGCTCCATTGGGAGGTTGATTTTGAATTTGATTTGTTTGTTAACTTGTTTATATGATTTGGGGCTCCACGGAGAAGGGTGTGATTTAACTCACCAAGGAAAGTTAGATTGGGTTTAATTTAATCTAAGTTAATGTATGGATCCAATGTATGATGGACCACCGAGAAGGGCTATATCCACCTTGACCTAGTTTACAACCAAAGGATACATTGCGTGGCAAGCCAACTAAGGGGTTTCTGCAATATGCTATAAGAAGAAGGCAGTAACTTACATCTTCAAAGTGAGGAACAACCACTAGGTGACCTATTGGATGCACAACAAATTGAACCTGACCTAGGGCAACGAGAATGTCATTGGGACTTATGTCAACTCAAAAGTAGTCGATTAATTTTATTAATTTCATGTGATTTGATGTGTTTGTTTGGTTTAGTTTGATTTCAAATTATGGGCATATCCACGGAGATGTGAGTTTGAAATTTGATAGATTTAATTTATGGACCATGTTGTGTGTGATGGACCCATTGAGAAGGGCTATACTTGTCTATCTAAGATTTACAAATCCAAAGGAATAGTCTAGTGAAAGCTACTGGGTTGTTTTCAGTAATTGTCTAGAAAAAAGGCATAGACTTACATCTTCAAAAGTAGAATAACGGGGGACTATTGGTACAGCCAAATTGAACCCAATTTGGGGTGACTATGAGTGAATGGACTTATATCAACTCAAGAGTAGATTCTATAGGAGTTTTGACACCCTAAAGATAGATACCGCTGGAAAAGGTAAGGGTGTCCTCCAAATGTGAATATATATTTGTTTATATGTTTGTGTGGACCTGTGTAGGGACCATGAGAAGGGCTATGATTGACCTTGTCGATTTACTAGACCAAGGAGAATTTTCATATCCCAAGAATTCTTAACCAAAGAGTGGTTACTAGGAAAAGGGAACTATTCAATCCACTAGTAACCCTTGTGTCTAAATGGATCGCAAAGGACATGATCCAAATATAGTGCCTATAGGGGAGGTGTGTGGGTGTATATCAGCCAAAGAAATCTGTAGGTGTATGGCCAACTCAAGAGAAAGCACAGACTTACATCCGCCATGAGTGGTGTATCATAAGGTGAGAACCAACCAACCTAAGGTGTATCCGTCACATGAGTGGTGTATCCATCAACATAGTGAGAACCAACCAACAAGGTGCTCGTCTTGCAACAATCAATTTGGGAAAGCATGTTAGGCTTACAACTTTCCAAGTAATCATCATCGCTATAGTCTATCATTGTTGGATAGATGCTATCTCACCTAGAGAAACTATTAAGGAGACCAGGAAGGACTAGACCTACTTGAAGTAGTCATGAGGGAAGGAGCCACTAGGGAACTTATCCTAAACCTCAAATATGCTTGACCCACCAATGCATAAGGCTAATTCAAGAAAATAGTGACTCACATCCTCTTAAATGAAGCCAACATGAGGTAGCTTATCAACCACATAATAAGGCCTACTAAACTAACAAGGCACTTGTGTGCGTGATACCAAGAATGAAAGCATAGTAGACTTACATTCCAAAGCAAGAAGACCACTGACACACTACTAGGGTAGCATCACCCACCTAGAATCAATAGTGAATGCCATTGGGGCATTATCTTAACTAAGAGTAGCCCATATAAAGATATGTGTTTATTTTATATGTTTGTATAGTTTATGTGGTTTGATGAAGGGTAGACATCGGTTCCTTACACCCTAAACTCATCGTGTGGATTCACAAACAAGAATACTTTCAACATGAAAGAGATTGAATTCAAAATGGAATTTTCATTGATGATAATTATTTTGAAACATGATTTATACTATTTCTTTAAGTAGAGCCCATTGATTGGAAGAATTGCTCCCCTTATAATTAATAAGCTGATAAGATCCTCTTGATATTCTCTATGGCAAAAGGGTCTTCCCAAGTGGGTTCAAACTTGCCTCCCATCCTATGACGGGCAACAATCGGTCTCCTTAGAATTAAAATAAGCTATATTACTTGAAAAGCTCTAGGATGAGACAACTTATTGTGAGCTTGAATCATTTTAGCTTTTTATAACTCGAGGTTTTGGCATGCCCGCAGGTGTCTCACCTTCAATCCTTTGAACACTTTTAACAGGAACATGGCATTCTACTTTTGCATGATCCGATTGATACTATCCTTAGTGTGGAGTTGACTTCTAATGGTAGAATGCTTGGACCCATACACTAAGGAGAAAGGAGTAGAGTGAGTTCTATATGTGGTGCGATAGCCCACAAGGCTTCAACAACTACTCATGCCATCTTTTGTTGATGTCGAGTGTCTTCTTTAGTATTTGATGAGATATTTTTGTTGGTTCTCGCTAAGCATACCCCTCAAGTAGTTGATGGTAGAATATCTCCAAAATATGATGTGTCTGGGCAAAGTTGTTGATCTCTGCTCTTTAAATGCAATACCAATATCGCTATAATTCATGAGGCACTCAACTTATATGATATGGTTCCTAAAAAATTAGAGCATGTTGAACTGTGACTATTCAGAAAACTACACATTTGGAAAAGTAGTAGGACTAAGATGAACTAATGACCCTTGGAAGAATAAGGATCGGACCCATGTTGGTACTAACACTAAATGGCCATGAGGCCAATGTAGAATGTTGGGTTGGGGTAGGACCACATGTATTTGACATTAGTTGCATGCCTACCAGATCCATGTAATCTTTAATCATCAAAACCAAGAGTATCCTAGTCTCTTTATCTTGAATTTCATCTTGGATGATTGGTTGCTCCATAATCTTGAGTGTACCTTGGTCATGATCTTATGGGCATCTAAATAAACATATAATCGAAAAGACCATGGATAAGACACCATCCACAAGAGCTGTAGAAAATGCTCTTTATTCATCTGATGGGCTTGGGACTTCTCTTGAGGTAGTTTGCCTTTATTTAGTAATCCATGAATGGTCCTCAAATCTAACTCTCATCCTTCTTAGAAATGGAAATTCCTTCAAGAGTACTTTTTGATGAGTTCAATATCAATAAGAAAAGACTCTATTTTGGACCTTTATTGATATGGTCTCATCCTCCATGCCAACTTTTAAAGTTAAAGCATATATGATGTTCTCTCTCTTGAGGAATCTTATAAATGGTAACCTCTGGGATTTAGGCCAACAAATCTATGGTGTACTTATGGTAGTGATGGAACTTGGGCTTTGTAACCTTATAGGACCCAATGATTTGGTTGATAACTAGCTAAGAATCCAGGAAGATGTTGATGTTCTGGATGCTTAAAGTAACTAACTCTACACCAATCGAGCATCATATTGACTTCATTGTTGGTAAGGATTGTAGATGATACAGAATCTCATCACATCATGGTCTTGAGTTAAGAGAACTATTCCTACCCTTGCCTTTTGAGCAGATTGGTGGTTCTTCTCTTTAAGAGAAGCAAAGATCAAAGTACATCCCCTGGGGAATGCTAGTATCCTAAGTTCATGATTTATTCATCTGATAACATCACAAAAAAGAAAGTGAGAAGTGAGTTCTGCTAATAAATCTTCTTCTAGTGCTTGTCCTTTCATATGAAGTACAAGGTAATGTCAAACCAAAGAGGATCATGGACCATCATGCCAACCCATCCTGATAGCATCATCGGTCTTTAGATCTAAGGGATTCATCCTAGATTAAGTTCACCTTATGAGGAAGCATGTAGTACTATAGCTTTGTGATGCAAAGATTTAGGCAATGCCTCTAAATGATGGATAATTAGCCTTAGCATGGATTAGATGATAGGTGAGGTAGTAGAATGAATTTTCCTTCTCTTCATCATTGGCTTGGGCCAACAAAGCACTAAGGGAGTCATCTAACATAGTAGTGTAAAGTATGAGTTGCTTTCCCAGGATAGGGCTGCTAGAATTGGTGGCATCATGAGGTAATTCTTGATGTCTTCAAAGACATGCTCACACTTATAATCCCACTTGAACTTGACATCTTTTTTTTTACAAGTGAGAATGCCGACATCTTCATAGTTGGATATAAAGCATCTTAGATATGCCAACTGCCCTTGGAATGATTTGAGTTGAGTTAAACTTTTAGGGACATTTCTAATATCATCGTGATCTTTTACAAATCGATTTTGATTCCCTGGTGCCAGAAAAAAAACACAAGGAATTTCCTTGAGCTACCTAAATGCACATTTGGGGTTCATTTTGAGGTTAAATCTTAACTGAAAATTACTCAAATCAAAGAGAGTCTTTCTTTCTTCTTTGACTATAAGATCATCCATAGCACTGACTTCATGATGAATGAGTTCAAAGATTTGAGTCATACCCACGGTATGTAGCACCAGATTTAAGGTCAAGGTATGACAGATATCAATATATTTTGATCGGTTCTAAAAGTAGTATTCTTTCATCTTAGGGGTCAACTTTATTTGGTTATATATAGATGATCCATCCATGAAATAGAAGAGATGAGCTAGCAATGTCCACCATCAGAGATTGGTAGTGAAATTCATCTTTGGCATGCTTATTTAAATCACTAAAATCAATGCATATGTGAATTTGGCCATTCTTTTCTTAACCGGGATGACACTAACCAAGTAGGGTATTTGTCTTCTATGAAACCAACAGATCAATTTTTTTTTACTTCATAAATGACCTCATTGTTCTATGTCTACTCACATGCCCTAGAGCTTTTTGATATGGTTAAAGGAGGCTCTAGTTTATGGACCGCTACATTAGGAGCCAATCTAGGAATCTCTTCATAACTCATGCATAATTTTAGTCAATAGCCTAACTAAGTCATTGGTATAATTTATTCAATAAATAAATCATATGTCCATATGGATCTTCTTTAATTCTTAAGTTGATTTCCTGAGCTCATGGTTTACTTGATTCTTCTTTAAACTCTAGAGTGCATCTTTGACTTCAAAACCGGATCATCTAAAGTTTCTAAGCATAGCCTCATATAAGTTAATGTGATTTGAAAAGAACCTATCAAATTAAATGATTAGGACTCAATAATCGTCATCATCAACTTGACCCACTATAAAATCCTAGTCTCGATTGAGCTTTGATTTGTTCTTCCATATTCAAAGTAGTCTGACTTGTGCTTGACCAATTTGGATTAAACATTTCTTTACTAAATTATGAACACAAGGAGTACCAATCAAAAAATAATAAATTTTATATGAATCATCCTCAAGTTCTACATCAACTTCTTGACTGAGGATGATGCTCCTAAAGAACCTCTAATTCTCACACCTATGGATGACTTATTTCCTTAACTACCAAACAATTAACTTTTGAGAGGAAAGTGTTAGTCCCAACCGATGTTAATCACATATAGACTTGGATACTTTATGTTTTTACTTTGAGACCGACTTTCATCATTCTCTCAAGTGTCACCTCCATTATTATCAAAAAAGAGTTAGTGAACCATATAAGACTCATCCTGAACTAGATTGTAGTTTATATGGATAGCGTGTGTACTTTGTAGCTAGAATATATCTTTATTTAAAATGAGGTTTTCCACCCCTAGGACAACCTCTAAAGGCCTCTTCCTTCCTAGTGGAGGTCGTCATCCTACCCATGTGTATTTCAATCCAAATCAAATTCAATATTAAATAATCATTCTACCCTATAAGTGCCACATTGACAAATCACCCATGTAAGAGTTATTTTGATTCCTGCCACTTGTACTCTCCTAATGGTCCACCTAGGCACCTAAACACTACCCAACCCAATAAAATTTTCATGACCCATGGGAGGTAAAATAACCTCACCTCCCATTGGAGCAAACCCATAAAAACACCAAGATTCCTCTAAAACCACCTCCACACCTTCAACCAACCAAGAATAACTCCCTACACCCATAAATGGCTACCCACTAAAGACAATTTGATCATAAGATGATTATACACCCCTCATTTCCATCAAACACACACAAAAAAATCATCCCATACTAACAATAAAGATGACCCACTATAACCATTCTTAAGCTAAACTTGTATTGATAAAATCCATCATACAAAATAAACCCTAACCTATTTCCATACTCCATCAAACTAAATCCTACCTCATAAATAAAATGAATCATCTCGCTTCTAAAACTTGATCAAAGATAAATCATTGGTTCTTGGCCATAAATAAAATTGATCTAATTGTGCTAAACATTCCACTATGAAGCTCTCTAGTTTATAAACTTGATAGGTATGCTTTCAAAATCAACTTAAAAAATCAGGTGCTAAGAAAACTTGCATCTCATCTTGATATCCCCTGCTATGTCATGAAAGTGAATCTTTTAGAGTTGAACCTAAGCTCAAATAAAGCAATAAACTAACCACTCTCCTCACTGTGACTATAAAAAAAGTTTAATGAAATAAACCACTAAAACCTAAATAATAAGTCCTAATAACTACTAAAAAAACATTCTAATCATAAAATTTATTTTCCATGCATCATGATAAATAATTATTTAGTTAAACTTTAAGTGATAAAGGTAAGGTTAACTAATAAATTAAGAGTTCAACTTAATTAACCAATAAAATCAACTTAATTACATTTCCAAATTAAATCAAAAATCACTAATAAATGGGTTTAAAACAAATAAATGATTTCTCTCTTCTTAAATCAACCAAATCCAAAACTAATTAAAAAACCTTTAAAAATCTTACTAGATTTGATATAAACCTAAACTAATAATCATGCTTATATTTGACTCTTCCAATCATATACTCCTCATTTGAATTCATATCCATAAAATCAAGCAAAAAATAAAATGATATGTAACTATGTGTTGAAATTTAATATAATTATCACTATTAAATCTAAATGTATTTTTCAAAATTTATAAATGAATAATAATAAAAATGATAGTTATAAACATAAGAAATAAAATAAAACTAAATGTTGAGTTCTATTTCTATTCATAAATTTATAAAATAAATAAACTAATAAAATAAACAAAATATAGCTAGCCTAATATATTACCTCCTTGTTGTGACTAATAAAAAAAAGAAGAAATGTAAATAAATTTGTTCTATTAAAAAAAAAAAAACCTAAACCATAAACTAAAACTAATCTAAACCTAAACCCTAATAAACCTAAAAAACCCTAAATAAAATATAACCTAAACCCTAAAACCTAAAACCATAAGCCCTAAACCCTAAACCATAAAGCCTAAACACTAAACACTAAATAATAAAAACCTAAACCTAAAAAATAAATAAAATAAAATAAAAATAAAACTAAACCTAAAATAAAAAAAAAATAAAACCTAAACTAAAAATAAAATCAAAAATAAAACCTAAATAAATAAACCTAAATAAAATAAAAATAAAATAAACATAAACCTAAATCTAAAATATACCTAAAAAATAAAACCTAAAAAAAAAAATAAACCTAAAACTAAAACCATAATAAAATAA
Source organism: Cymbidium sinense (assembly GCA_021442155.1). NCBI lineage: Eukaryota > Viridiplantae > Streptophyta > Magnoliopsida > Asparagales > Orchidaceae > Cymbidium > Cymbidium sinense. Next base: position 16,981 of record JAKCPB010001291.1, read on the forward strand.
ATAAAATAAAATAAACCTAAACCTAAACTAAAATATAAATAAAAATAAATAAAACCTAAACCTAAACAAAATAAACTAAACCTAAACCCTAAACTAAATAAATAAATAAAAAAAATATACCTAAACCTAAACTAAAAAAATAAACCTAAAAATAAATAAAAATAAAACCTAAACCTAAAAAAAATTAAATAAAACCTAAACCTAAAACTAAAAAAAACCTAAATAAAAATAAAATAAATAAACTAAAAAATAAACCTAAACCTAAACCTAAAAAAAAAAATAAACTAAAATAAAAAAATTAAACAAAATTAAACAAACCTAAAAAAAATTAACTAAACTAAATAAAAATAAAAAAAACTAAAATAAATAAAAAATAAACTAAATAAACCTAATAAAAAAAACCTAAACTAAACCAATATCTAAAACCTAAACCCTAAACTAAACCCTAAACCTAACCTAAACTAAACCAAACCTAAAACCTAAATAAACCTAAAATAAACCTAAACCTAAAACCCTAAACTAAAACCATAAAACCTAAACCCTAAATAAACCTAAACTAAACCTAAATAAAACCTAAACCTAAATAAAATAAACTAAACCTAAAAACCTAAACCCTAAACTAAAAAATAAAACCTAAACAAAATCTAAATCTAAAATAAATAAAACCTAAAATTAAATAAATAAAAACCTAAACCAAAATAAAATAAAATAATAAAATAAAATAAAAAAATAAACTAAACCTAAATGTAAACTAAAATAAATCTAAACCTAAAAAAATAAAAAATAAATAAAACCTGACTAAACTAAAAAATAAAAACTAAATATAATAAAATAAACCTAAAATAAATAAAAATAAACCTAAAATAAAATAAAACTAAATAAAACCTAAATCTAAAAGTAAACCTAAAATAAAACTAAAATAAATAAAAAAAACATAAACCCTAAACTAAACAAATCTAAACCTAAAATAATAATAAAATAAACCTAAACCTAAACTAAAATAAACTAAACTAAAATAAATAAAACAAAACCTAAATAAATAAACTAAACCTAAACCTAAACCTAAACTAAATAATATAAATTAAAAAAATAAAACCTAACCTAAACTAAAAATAAACCTAAAATAAAATAAAATAAACTAAAATAAACCTAAAATAAAATAAAAAACCTAAACCTAAACCTAAAAATAAAAAAATAAAACCTAAACCTAAAAAAATAAACACAAACCTAAACCTAAACCTAAAAAATAAACTAAAATGAAAAACCTAAACTAAAATAAATAAACCTAAAATAAATAAACTAAACTAAATAAAAAAATAAAATAAATAAAAAAATAAAAATAAAATAATTAAAATAAATAAAAATAAACTAAATAAACTTAAACCTAAAAAAATAAAAAAAAAATAAAACTAAACCTAAACCTAAACCTAAACCTAAAAAATAAAATAAATCCTAAACCCAAAAAAAATAAACCTAAATAAAATAAAACTAAACTAAAATAAACATAAACCTAAAATAAAAAAAATAAAATCAAAATATAAACTAAATTAAACAAACCTAAATAATAAATAATAAATTAAAACCTAAATAAAAATAAAAATAAAAAAATAATAAATAAAACTAAAAATAAAAATAAATAATAATAAACCTAAAAAAATAAACCTAATAAATAAACCTAAACCCTAAACCTAAACCTAAATAATAAATAAATAAAATAAATAAATAAATAAATAAACTAAATAAACTAAAAAAACAAAACTAACCTAAACCTAAATAATATAAACCTAAACCTAAAAAAAAACTAAAACCTAAACCTAAACCCTAAACCCTAAACCTTAAACCCAAAAAATAAACCCTAAAATAAACCTAAACCCTAAACTAAAAAAATTTAAAACCTAAACTAAATAAAACTAAAATAAAATAAATAAAACCTAAACCAAAATAAAATAAAAAATAAATAAAATAAAATAAAACATAAACTAAAATAACCTAAACCTAAACCTAAAAAAATAAAGAAAATAAAATAAATACTAAAACTAAAATAAAATAAAATAAATAAAAAACTAAAAATTAAAAAAATAAATAAAATAAAATAAACTAAACCAAAATAAAAATAAAATAAACCTAAAATAAAATAAAATAAAAAAACTAAATAAACTAAACTAAAAAAATAAACCTAAAAATAAACAAAATAAATAAAAAATAAAAAACCTAAACCCTAAACTAAAAAATTAACTAAACCTAAACTAAAATAAATAAACCTATTCTAAACCTAAACTAAACCTAAACCAAAGCCTAAACTAAATAAAATATAATAAAAATAAAATAAACCTAACCTAAACTAAAAAACTAAACCTAAAACCTAAATAAAAAAACCTAAAACTAAACCTAAAAATAAAATAAAATCTAAACCTAACCTAAAATAAAAAAAATAAAACCTAAACCTAAAAAATAAACCTAAACCTAAACCTAAACCTAAAAAATAAAATAAAATAAATAAACCTAAATAATAAACTAAAAAATAAAAATAAACATAAATAAAATAAAAAATAAAAATAAACTAAAATAAAAAAAAATTAATAAATAAAAATAAAACTAAACCTAAAAATTAAAAAATAAATAAAAAACCTAAACCTAAAATAATAATAAATAAATAAAAAAAACCTAAACCTAAAATAAAAAAATAAAATAAACCTAAACCTAAACTAAATAAACTAAACTAAAATAAATAAAACCTAAACCTAAACTAAAATAAAATAAACTAAACCTAAACCCAAAAAACTAAATAAATAAAATTAACTAAAATAAACATAAATCTAAACTAAAAAATAAATAAACCTAAAAAATAAAAAAAAACCTAAAACTTAAACTAAAAAAAATAAAATAAAATAACTAAAATAAAATAAAATAAAACCTAAACTAAAAAATAAAATAATAAAAACTAAACTAAAAAATAAAATAAACCTAAACTAAACCAAAAAAATAAAATAAATTAAATAAACCTAAAATAAATAAACTAAACTAAATAAAGATAAAATAATCTAAAATAATAAAAAATAAACTAAAATAAATAAAAAATAAACTAAATAAACCTAAACCAACTTAAATTAAAAAAAATACTAAACCTAAACCCTAAAACCCTAAACCTAAACCCTAAACCTAAACCCTAACCTAAACCCTAAACCTAAACCCTAAACTAACCTAAACCTAAATCTAAACTAAACCCTAAATAACCTAAACCTAAACCCTAAACTAAACCCTAAACCCTAAACTAACCTAAACCATAAGCCCTAACCCTAAACCCTAAACTCTAAAACCCTAAAGCATAAACACTAAACCCTAAACCCTAAAACCCTAAACCTGAAATCATAAAAACCTAAAAATCTAAACCTAAACTAAATAAAACCTAACAATAAAATAATTAAATAAACTTAAACCTAAATAAAAAATACAAAATAAAATGAAAACCTAAAGTAAAATCTAAACCTAAACTAAAATAAAATAAACTAAACTAATAAAAATAAACTAAAATAAAATAAATAAAACCTAAACTAAACTAAAAAAATAAAATACTTAAGAATAACATACCTAAATAAAATAAAAACTAAACATAAAATAAAAATATAATAAACCTAAAGTAAAATAAAATATAAACTAAATAAAAACCTAAACCTAAGAACTAAACCTAAAAATAAATTAAAAAGAAAACCTATACCCTAAACTAAAAAAAAAAAACTTAAACTAAAAAAAATAAAATAAAATAAAACTAAACCTAAAAAAATCTAAATTAAAATAAATAAAACCTAAACATAAAATAATAAACTAAACCTAAACCCTAAACTAAATAAAATATAATAAACTAAAATAAATATAAACCTAAAAAAAATAAAACCTAAAAAAATAAACCTAAAATAAAAAACCTAAACCTAAACCTAAAAATAAAATAAAACCTATACCTAAACAAAACAAAAAATAAAACCCAAACTAAAAATAAAATGAAATAAAAAAACTAAAAAATAAACCTAAGCCTAAACCCAAACTTAAATACTAAAATAAAATAAAAAACCTAAACTAAAATAAATAAACCTAAAATAAATAAACTAAACTAAATCAAAATAAAAAGTAAACATAAATAAAAAAAAAATTAAAATAAATAAACTAAATAAACATAAGAAGAAATGTTTAATCTGAATTTATTATCTGTTAAAAAAACCAAAAACCCTAAACCCTAAACTAAAACCTAAACCCTAAACCTAAACCCTAAACCCTAAACCCTAAATCCTAAACCCTAAACCCTAAAACCATAAACCCTAAACCCTAAACCCTAAAACCCTAATCCTTAATTCCTTAACCCTAAAACCTAAACCCTAAACCCCAAACCCTAACCACTAAACCTTAAACCCAAAAAAATGATAAACTTTAAACCCTAAACCCCAAACCCCAAACCTAAACCCTAAAAAGCTAAAAACCTAAACCTAAACTAAATAAAACCAAAAAATAAAATAAATAAATAAAATCTAAACCAAAATAAAATAAAAAATAAAATAAAATAAAACATAAACTAAAACCTAAACCTAAACCTAAAACTAAACATAAACTTAAAAAGAAAAAAAATAAAAAAATAAAAAACTAAACTAAAAATAAAATAAATAAAAACCTAAACTAAACTAAAAAATGAGAAACTTAAATAAAAAAAGACTAAACCTAAAATAAAAATAAAATAAACTTAAAATATAATAAAATAAAAACTAAATAAAACTTAAACAAAATAATAAACCTAATAATAAAACCTAAAATTAAATAAAAAATAATACATAAACCCTAAACTAAAAGAAAAACCTAAACCTAAAGTAAAAATAAAATTAACCTAAACCTAAACTAAAATAAACTAAACTAAAATAATTAAAACCTAAACCTAAACCTAAACTAAACTAAACCTAAACCTAAACCTAAACTAAATAAAATAAAATAAACTAAAATTAAACCTAAATCTAAACTAAAAAATAAAATAAACCTTAAATAAAACCTAAAACCTAAACATAAAATAATAAAATAAAAAACCTAAACCTAAACCTAAAAAATAAAATAAAACCTAAAACAAAAAAATAAAAATAAAATAAAAAACTAAACTAAAAAAATAAACATAAACCTAAACCTAGACCTAAACTAAAAAAAAATAAAAATAAAACCTAAACTAACATAAATAAACCTAAAATAAATGAAATAAACCTAATAAAAATAAAAAATAAAAAAAACTAAAATAAATAGATGATATACTAAATAAACTAAATAAACCTAAACATATCGGTTTACTTAATTAAAAATAAAACCTAAACCCTAAAACAACTAAACCCTAAACATTAACCTAAACCTAAACCCTAAACCCAAAAAATTAAATGTTAAACCTAAACCCTACTAAACTTAAACCTAAAACCCTAAACCAAAACCTAACTAAACTCTAAACTAACTTAAACCTAAACTAAACTAAAACCCTAAACTTAAATTTAAACAAAATGTCCTAAACTAAACCTAAACTATAAACTAATTTAAAACTTAAACCTATAAACCTAAACCTAAACCCCTAAACACTAAACTAAACATAAACCTATATAAACTTAAAACTAAAAACCCTAACCTAAACTTTAAACCTAAACTAAACTCCCTAAACCTAAACCTAAACTCCTAAAACTATAAACTTAAATTCTAAACCCTAAACTTAAACCTAAACTAAACCTAAACTCTAAACCCTAAACCTAAAACTAAACTAAACTTAAACCTAACCTAAACCCTAAACTAAACTCTAAAACCTAAACCCTAAACCCTAAACCCTAAACCCTAAACCCTAAACCCTAAACCCTAAACCCTAAAAACCTAAAAGCATTAACCTAAACTAAATAAAACCTAAAAAAAACATAAACCTAAATAAAATAATAAAATAAAATAAAATAAAGACCTAAAACTAAACCTAAAAATAAAATAAAATAAAAAGTAAAATAAACTAAAATAAAATATATAAAGATAAAACTAAACTAAAATAATATAAACCTAAGAATAAAACCTATAAAGAAAACTAAATAAAATCAAAATAAAATTAAATAAAATTAAATAAAAAACCTAAAAAAAATAAAACCTAAACCCTAAACTAAAAAAAACCTAAACTAAAAATAAAAAATAAAATAAACCTAAACCTATAAAAAAACTAAACTAAAATAAAAATAAACCTAAAGCTAAAATAAATTAAACATAAACATAAACCTAAACTAAATAAAATAAAATAAACTAAAAATAAACTAAACCTAAATTAAAATAAACCTATAATAAACCTAAAATAAAAAACCAAAACCTAAACCTAAAAATTTAAAAAAACCTAAACCTAAAAAAAATTAAAATAAACTAAACATAAAAAAAACTCAACTTAAAAAATAAACTAAACCTAAACCTAAACCTAAAAAAAAAACTAAAATAAAACCCTAAATTAAAAAAATAAACTTAAAATAAATAAACTAAACTAAATAAAATAATAAAATAAACCTAAATAAAAAAATAAAAGAAAATAAACTAAAATAAATAAAATAAACTAAATATACTAAACCTAAACCTACGATTTACTTAATTTTTTAAAAAAAACCTTAAACCCTAAATCTTAAACCCTAAACCCTAAACTCTAAATCCCAAACCTACAACCCTAAACCCTAAATCCTAAATCCCAAAAAACCCTAATCCCTAAACCCTAAAAGCATAAACCCTAAAACCCTAAACCTTAAACCTTATACCATAAACCATAAACCCTAAACCCTAAATCCTAAACCCCAAACCCTAAACCTAAATCAAAAGTAACTAAATAAATTAATAAATAACCTAAAACCTAAAACCTAATAAACCTAAACCCTTAGAATGGGCAAAACCATGACGACAGGGACATCACCATCAACCAGGCTTAGTCTAGATCTGGCGATGGAGGAGAAGGTGGAGGGTATCATAGTGGGGGGATCTGGAGGTGCCGGTGGATATGGAGTGGTGAGTAGTGGTGGTTATGGAGGCGGAGGAGAGATGGAGGTTCTGACGTGGTGGTGGAGGGAGAGATCGGATATGATGGTGGATCCCGCCACTGAGAGGCAGGTGGTTCTGATGGGAAGTGAGAAAATGAAGAATGGCCAATCCAACCGCTACATATGGAATGTACAAAGAAAGGCAGTTATCTAGGGTTTTAAATTTCTATGCTCATTTTTTATCTATGTTTTTGATTGTGTCTTAGAAAACTTGGTGTGTTACTTGGTTGATGAAATCAAAAAGAAGAAATGTTGAATCTAAATTTATTCTCTGTTAAAAAAAAACCAAAAACCCTAAACCTTAAACTAAAACCTAAACACTAAACCTAATACCTAAACCCAAAACCCTAAACTAAAACTTGAACCCTAAACCTAAAAGTTAAACCCTAAACCCTAAACCTTAAACAAATAAAAAATATACTAAATATACTAAATAAACCTAAACCTACTGGCTTACTTAATTTAAAAAAGAAAAACTTTAATCCCTAAATCCTAAACTCTAAACCTAAACCTAAACCTAACTAAACCTACAACCTATGACACAAAAAAAAAACCCATCTTAATAACAATTAGAATGAAAATAAACTTGAGAACTACATTCCTATTTCTATTTTTGACAAGTTTTACAACATCGCTATCTTTTCTAATAAACTTGGTCAAATCCTTTTTAAGCTCTCTTACAATGATGATTTCATTCTTAAAGAGGTTTGGAATTTTATTAGAAATAAATAGAACACCTCTAATGTTTTCATTAAACTTTTGAATAATATCTTTCCCATTTCTTAATGAGTTTTAGCTTGGAGGATTTTGAATAACTTCATCCCAGTTGATTCCTTGCTCTAGCTTAAAGGGTTTTACTTACCTTATAAGTGCTATTATTGCTTTCATATTAAAAATGTTAATCGTTTTGTCAATGGTGCTACCAAACTTTGGATATGGTATGATGATTTATTTAACACTTACTATTTTCATCTCTCTTTCATTATATCAACTTCTTAAAGTTTGTTTCCATAAAAGTGAAAGGTATCAAAGTTTTAATATTTCCCTTATTTGGTTCATTAGGATGGATAAAAATGATGTTGAATATCATGTTATTCCTATGAACCATAAAGATCCGCTAGAACTAAAGAAAAATTCATGCTTTATTTAATGCAAATTTAATTTTTTCACTTTAGAGGTTATAAATTTGTGGCTAAAAAATTGGGTATCACTTTGCATGATGATCCTTCCTACAAGAGTATTTGCATTATACATTTGATTAAGCCTAAAGAAAATTCTATTAAGATATTGATGGTTCTATTTTCCAAAACAAATATGGCTGTGGTGGAATTCTTAGGGAATCTAAAGGCACTATCATTTATGCTTTTGCCTACCCCCTCAAAGCTTGTTTTGTTATTTATACTAAACTCATGGTCGTTAACAAAGCTATTGATATTTATTTAAGCAAAGGTCTCTATAATATTTGGATTGAAGTTGATGCTCTTCTTTTACTTGATATGCTTACTAATAATAAAATGGAAAGTGCTGACTTATTTTATCTTCTTAATCACACTAAAAAGCTTCTTTCTCAAGTTTGCTACAAAATTTTTCACAAAGTAATGCTTGTGCTGATTTCCTAGCTAATTTGGGAGGGGAATTAAATGAGCTCACTTTATTTGATAACCATAGCATACCTAAGCATCTGTGGTCCGATCAATCAGATAACACTAGACCTTACTCAAATTTTAACCTTCTTATTTTGTCAATCTGCTATGGTGGTTTTATTCATTTTTTGTTGTTTTTTCTACTCCCTCACTAGGAAGTGGTTTTGGTGAGTTTATTTCTATACTTAAACCCCTTCTTCTTTACCCCATTCTATACTTTCCCTGCCATTTTTGGGTCTTAGTGGTGCTTTTTAATTGTTTCCCATCCTCTTAGCCTAGCAATTTTCTTTCTGGTTCATGCTTTGTGTCTCCTATTGTAGTGGTTGTGCCAAATTTTGGCCTACCCTTTTACCAATGAATGTTGGGTTTGCCTTTAGTTTTGACTAGTTTAGCCTTTTGAATTGGATTTATGGATGCTATGGTTTCTGGTTGATGCTATTTGTTTCTTTCATTTTCCTAGCTATTTTGGGTGGTTATTTTTTCATGGCTACCATTCTCCTGCTTGGTTATCCTTTCCTAGTTTGGCTTGGAGGTTTCTGTTGGTTGGTTCTATCTACCTTGTGAATTTGAGTTAACTATGTGGTTGTTGTCTCCCATTTTCTCTTTATAGTGACTATCTCTTTTGGGATTTGGAAGGGGTTTTGTTTGCCTCTAGCCTTGTTCTTTTCCTTACAGTTTTCTTGCTTGTTGGGTGGTCCTCTTGGCCTTTTCTAGTTTTCAAGGTGACTACCATTTTATTTCTTGGTTATTTTGGAGATCTCAAGTGGGTTTTGCTTTGTCTATTGTTGTTCTTTTCCTTTTTGGGGTTTAGCATTTTATGGTTGGTTTTATTGACTAGCTTTGGCTATTTTCTAGGTTGGTTGGTGGATGTGTTGTCGTGTTTGATGGTTGGTTTAGTGCTTTGGTTTGGTTTCTAGCCTCCTAGGTTGGTTATCCTTTTGGTGTATTTTTCCTTTATTTTTCTTCCCAATTTTGGGAATCAATTTTCTGACTTCTCTCACGCTCATCCTGTTGGCTGTTGGCCTGGGTGGTTTTATTGGCTATTTTGTTGGTGGAGGATATGAGCTCTTATGGTTTTTTTGGTCTTATTTTAGGACTTGTTGTTGGGGGTTGGCTACTTGAGGGGTTTTTTATGGCTGATGTCTTTCCTTGGATGCTTATGCAGTGGTTTGGTGTTTTGGGCTTTATGTTGGATGTTGGTATTGACTCCCTTTAGTTTAGTTGGCTATCTTTGTTTCCTGATATTTGCCTCTTGGTTGGTGATGGTGGATTTGCTTTCCTTTTGGTTGCCTTGGTGGTGGCTTTGATGGTAACTTCTAGATGCCTCTTGGTCTTTCTATGCTATGGCTTTCTTCTCTCGTCGCTTATCTTCTACTATTTTGCTATTTGGGTGAGGTTTTTCCCTTGATTTGACTAGTGCTATGGAGATAGTTGGGTGTTCGCCACTAACCCTAGTAACTCGAGATCGGCTTTATGTGTTTGTTGTTGTGGGTTTTGGTTGGTGGGTTTCTCACCGCTTTGGCTATTTTTCTCTATTTTTTAGTACATGAATTAGATCACTTTGGACTATTTTACCTTGCATGATTGCTTATATCAAGTATGTTGGCTATGATGGCCTTGATGTTTCCCTATATCTTCCCTCTACTTGGTAGCATGCATCTCATTGCAACCCTTCTCATGAAGTTTGGATGCTCATATGTATTGTTGCCACTTAAGATGATCTTAACTATGACCGAGCCTTCTCTTTCTTAGGTCTTTCTAAATTGTTTACTTTATCAATTTTCCTGAGTTATGGCCATTTCCTGTTTTTTTTTTAGATTTCTTTCTAGGTTGGAACTTCAGATGGAATGATCTTTACTCGCCAACTCAAGTTGATGTGGATCTTGCTTATCTTTCCTTCTCAAAGGGATCATGAACTGCTATTGACTAGTCCTTTTATTATTTCTTAAGTTTTATTAGTTCTTTTTGTCTACTTTTTTATTTGCTTTTATGCTATTTCTTTTGCTCTTTGATTTTTTTTTCCATTGTACTTTGATAGGGTTTTAGCTCTTTAGGTTTCTTGTAGCTCTGTGAGCAGTAGAAATTTGAGCTTTACCCCTTTTAATGACATTGTATCCTTTTTTAAGGTAATAAAATTCTAACTTTCCCTAAAAAAAACTAAACCCTAAGAATGGGCAAACCTTGATGTGAACATCACCACAACCGCTCACCTAGATCCGGATGGAGTCAAGAGGCGATCATAGTGGTGGTGGGGGATCTAGAGGTGGTGGTGGATGGAGGTGGTGGTGGAGGGTGGTTATGGGAGAGGAAGGTTACTGGTGGTGGTGGCGAAGGGAGAGATCGGGGATTTGATGGTGGACCCCACTACTCGAGAGGCTAGGGTGGTTCTGATGGGAACTAGAGAAACTAAAGAATGGTCGATCCGATCTATTGCTTATGGAACTATCTCTTTACAGTAGAGAAGGTTCTAGTTATCTAGTATTTTTGATTTGCTCTATGTGTGCTCATTTTATATCTATGTTGTCACTTGTGCATAACAAAATTTGATGTGTTACTTGGTTGATGAAATCAAAAAGAAGAAATGTTGAATCTAAATTTGTTCAATTTTAAAAAAAAAACCAAAAGCCCTAAACCCTAAGCTAAAACCAGAACCCTAAACCTAAAAATTAAACCCTAAAAACCAAAATCCTAAATCCTAAACCCTAAACACTAAACCTTAAACCCTAAAATCCCTAAATCCTAAAAACTCTAAATCCTAAAACCTACACCCTAAACTCTAAATCTTAAACCCTAAACCTACAACCCCAAACCTTAAACCATAATCCTTACACCCTAAAAAACCCTAAACCCTAAACCCCCACCCTAAACCTTAAACCCTAAATGCATAAACCCTAAAATCCTAAACCCTAAACCCTAAACCCTATCCCTAATCCCTAAACCCTAAACCCCAAACCCTAAATCTAAACTAAAGTAACTAAATAAATTAAAAAATAAACCTAAACCCTAAAACCTAATAAACCTAAACCTAAACCTAAACCCTAAGAATAGGTAGAACCTTGAAGGCAAGAACATCACTGTCAACCAGGCTCAGTCTAGATCTGGTAGTGGAGGTGAAGATGGAGGCCCGATTATCTTAGTGGTGGTCAGGGATATGGAGGTGTTGGTGGATATGGAGGTGGTGGTAAAAGAAGTGATGGTTATGGATGCTTAGAGCCATGGTGGTGGTGGAGGAACAGATCAGGGATATGATGGTGAATCCCACTATTAAAGAGGCCGGGAGTTTTATTGGGAACTGAGAAACTAAAGAATGATGGATCCAAACTATTGCTTATAGAACTATGTCTTTATAGATGGTTATCTAAGGTTTTGATTTGCTCTATGCGTACATTTTTTATCTATGTCGCCACTTGTATCTTGGTTGAAAAAGAAGAAATGTTCAATATGAATTTATTATCATTAAAAAAGAAAAAATGAAAACCAAAACCCTAAACCCTAAACTAAAACTCAACCTTAAACCTAAAACTTAAACCTAAACCCTAAACTTAAAGAACCTTAAAACCCTAAACCCTAAAACCCTAAACATTAAACCATAAAACCTAAACCCTACCCCTAAACCCTAAACCCTAAACCCTAAACCCTAAACCCTAAACCCTAAACCCTAAACCCTAAACCATAAACCCTAAAAGCTAAAAACCTAAGCCAAAACTAAATAAAACCTAAAAATAAAATAAATAAAAAAACCTAAACCAAAATAAAATAAAAACATAAACTAAAACCTAAACCTAAACCTAAACCTAAGAAGAAAATAAAATAAAAATAAATACTAAACTAAAATAAATAAGTTAAAATCTAACTAAACTAAAAAAACCTAAATAAAATATAAACTAAATCTAAAATAAAAATAAAATAAACCTAAAAGAAAATAAAATAAAAACTAAATAAAACTAAAAAAATTAAACCAAAGTAAAACCAAAAAATAAATAAAAAATAAACCCTAAACCCTAAACTAAAAAAAAGGTTAAACCAAAAATAAAAATAAAATAAACCTATACCTAAACTAAAATAATTAAAAACTAAACATAAACCTAAAATAAACTAAACCTAAATCTAAACCTAAACTAAAAAAATAAAGCCCAAAAATAAACTTAAAATAAAAACCTAAAACCTAAAATAAAAAAAAATAAAATAAAAAACTAAACTTAAAAAATAAAATAAAAAATAAAATCAAACCTAAAAATGTAATAAAAAAACTAACTAAAAAAAATAAACCTAAAGAAAAATAAACTAAAATAAAAAACCTAAACAAAATAAATAAACTAAACTAAATAAAATTCAAAAAAGCTAAAAAATTAAAATAAAATAAAATAAATAAATAAAAATAAACTAAATACCTAAACCTAGTTTACTTAAAAAAAAAATTAAAATTTAAAAAATTAAAAAAAACCCTAACCCTATGCCATAAACCCAAACCTAAACTAACCCTAATCTATCCCTAAAACCTAAGCTAACCCTAAACCATAAACCCTAAACCATAAAAACCCTAAATCCTAAAATAAAAATAAAACTAAACTAAAAAAATAAACATAAACCTAAACCTAAACCTAAAAAAATAAAATAAAAAACCTAAATTAAAATAAACTAAATAAAATAAAAAATAAACATAAATAAAAATAATAAAATAAAATAAACTAAAATAAATAAAAAATAAAGTAAATAAAATAAACTAAATTTAAAAAAAAACCCTAAACCCTAAATCTTAAACCCTAAACCCAATAAAGAAACACTAAACTAACCTAAACCCAAAAACTAAAAATCATAAACCCTAAACCCTAAACTAACACTAAACCTAAACCCTAAACTCTAAACTACACTAAACTTAAACCCAAAAAACCCTAAACCTAAAACCCTAAATCAAACCTAAACCCTAAACCTAAACCCTAAAACCCTAAACCCTAAATACTAAACCCTAAACCTAAACCCTAAACCCTAAACCCTAAACCCTAAACCCTAATCCGCAAACCCTAAAACCCTAAACCCTAAAATAATAAACCCTAAACCTAAAACCATACCTAACCTAAATTAAATAAATAAAAAAAATAAATAATAAATAAACCTAAATAAAAATAAAATAAAACCTAAAGTAAAACTTAAACCTAAACCTAAACCTAAACCTAAAATAAAATAAAATAAAAATAAAACTAAACCAAAATAAAATAAATAAAACCTAAACTAAACTAAAAAATAAAATTAAACTAGAAATAATAACCTAAATAAAATAAAATACAAACATAAAATAAAATTAAAACAAACCAATATTAAATAAAATAAAAACTAAATAAAAACCTAAACCTAAAAAATAAACCTAAAAATAAATAAAAAATAAAATCTAAACCCAAAACTAAAAACAAAAACCTAAACCTAAAATAATCAAAATAAAATTAACCTAAACCTAAACTAACATAAACTAAACTAGAATAAATAAAACATAAACCTAAACCTAAACCATAAACTAAATAAAATAAAATAAACTAAAAAAACACCTTGAAATAAACCAAAAATAAAAACCTAAAACTTAAAGCTAAAAAAATAAAATAGAAACCTAAATCTAAACCTAAAAATAAAAAATAAAACCTAAACCTAAAAAATAAATTAAAATTAAAAATAAACTAAAAAATAAACCTAAACCTAAACTTAAAAAATAAACTAAAATAGAAAAATAAAAACTAAAATAAATAAACCTAAGATAAATAATGTAAACTAAATAAAAATAATAAACTTAAATAAAAAAATAAAATTACTAAAAATTAAAAAAACTAAATAAACCTAAACCTAAATTTATTTTAATTTTAAAACCCTAAAACCATAAACACTAAACCATAAACCCTAAACCCTAAATCCCTAATCTAAACCCTAACTAAACTTAAACTAAACTAATTTAAACCTAAACCTAAACTAAACCTAAATTTAAATTTAAATCTAAAATTCTAAATCTAAATTTAAATTTAATAAACCTAAATTAAAACCTAACTTAAACTTAAAACTTAATTAAACACTAAACCTAAACCTACTGTAACCTAAAACCTAAAAAAGAAACCCCTAAACCCTATACCTAATCTAAACCTAAACCCCAACTCTAAAACCAAAACCCCTAAACTAAGCCCTAACCCTAACTAAACCCAAACTAAACCCAACCTAAACTAAAAATAACTAAATAAAAAATAAACAAACCCTAAAACCCCAATAAGCTAAACTTAAACCTAAAACCTAAGAATGGGAAGAACCTTGATGACATGAACATCACTATCAACCAGGCTTAGTCTAGATCTGGTGGTGGAGGCGAAGGGGGTGGTGGCAGTTATCGTAGTGGTGGTGGGATCTGGATGTGTTGGTGGATATGGAAGTGGTGATCGGAGCAGTGGTGGTTATTAAGGCAAGAGGAGTGATGGAGGTTACAACCATGGAGGTTCTGGCGGGAGAGATCGGGGATATGATGGTGGACTCCGCTACTCGAAAGGCTAGGATGGTTATGATGGTAACTAGAGAAATGGAAGAACGGTCGACCCAAGCTGCTGCTTATGAAACTATGTCTTTATAGTTAAGATGGTTCTAGTTATCTAGGGTTTTTGATTTGCTATATGCATGCTCATTTTTGATCTATGTCATCGCTTGTGCCTTAGAGAACTTGGTGTGTTACTTGGTTGATGAAATTGAAAAGAAGCAATGTTAAATCTGAATTTGTTCTCTATAAAAAAATGAACAATCCTATGCCCTAAATTAAAGCTTGAACCCTAAACCTAAAACCTAAATCGTAAACCCTAAACCCTATAAATAAAAAAATAAAAAAATATAAAAAAGACTTAACACTAAACCCTAAACCCTAAAACCAACCTTAAACCCTAAATTATAATCCCTAAAACCTTAAACCCCATAACTGAAACTTTAAACCCTAAACCTTAAGCCCTAATAATAAATTAACAAAACACTAAACTAAACTAGCTAAAACTAAAGCTAATAAATAATAAACTAAAGCTAATAAACTTATAATAAACAAAAACTAATAATAAATATAAACATAAATTAATAAAACAAACTAAACTAAAATAACTAATTAATAACTAGAAATCTAATGAACTAATAATAACAAAACTAACTAAACTAATAAACATAATAACTAAATTAAACATAAAAACCACACTAATAAATTAACTAAAATAAACTAAACTTATAATAACTAATAAAAAAAACTAAATAATAATAAAATAAAACTAATAAAACTAAAACTAATAATATATAACTATAACTATAACTATAATTAATATAACAAACTAACTAACTTAAAAAAACTAACTAATAAAACTAAACTAATTAATAAATAAACTTAAACCCTAATAAATATTAAACCAAAAACTAATAATATTAATAATAAATACAATAAATAACTAAATAACTAGTAAACTAAACCTAAACTAATAAAATAAACCAATAAAATAAACATAATAATAATAAATAAACATAATAAATAAACTAATAATATAATAATACTAATAATAAACACCTAATGAATTAATAATAACTTACCAATAATAAACTAATAAACTAATATAAATAAAAAAATAAATAACTAAATAACCTAATAAATAAATAATAATAATAATAATAAAATAACTAATAATAAATAATAATAATAAATAATAATAATAATAATAATAATAATAATAATAATAAATAACAAACTAAAACTAATAAAATAATAATAATAAAACTAATAATAAACTAACAAATAACCAAATAACTAAACCCTAAACCCAAACTAAATAAATAAACTAAATAATAATAATAAACATAAATTAATAATAATAATAAACTAAAAAAACTAATCTAAAACTAAACTAATAATAAACTGCTAACTAAACTATTAATAAAAATTAGAAATAATAAATAACAAATAATAACTAATAAAAAACTAAACATAAACTAAACTAAAATTAATAATAATAAACTAATAAACTAAACCCATACTAAACTAATAAAACTAATAGTAAACTACTAAACTAATAAAATATAACAAAACTAATAATAAAACTAAATGGACTAAATAACTAAAACTCAAATAATAATAAAACCATAAATTAATAATAATAACTAACTAAAAATAACTAATAAACTAATAAACTAATAACTTAAAAAAACTAATACTAAATAATTAATAAATATAAAAATAAATAATAAACACTAAAAACAAAAACTATTAAAACTAATAATAACTAACAAATAACTAAATAATTAACTAAAACTAAACCCTAAACTATTAAACTATAAAAACTAACTAAAATAAAACTAATAATACCAATAATAATAATAATAACTAACTAACAATAACTAATAAAACTAATAATAATAATAATAACTAATAACTAAAATAAAAAATAAACTAACTAATATAATAAATAAAAAATAAACCCAAACTAAATAAATAAAAAAATTAAATAATAATAATAAACTAATAATATTAAACATAAAGTAAATAATAATAAACTAAAATAATAATTTAAAATATAACTAATAATAAATCAACTAACTAAACTAAAATAATAAAAATAATAAATAACTAATAACTATTAAAAATTAAACCATAAACTAAACTAAAAAACTAATAATAATAAATAAACTAACCCACAAATAAACTAATAAACTAATATTTAAACAAAACAAATAATATAAAACCACAAACTAAACTAACTAAACTTAAATAATAATAAAACCATAAACTAATAATAATAATACTAACTAATAATCTAATAAAATAATAAATAAACTAAAATAAAGTAAACCACAAGAAATAAATAAATTAAATAAACTAATAAACTAACCCCACACCTAAAGTATCCTAAAATAATTATAACTAAAACTAAACTAATAACCTAACTAAAACTAAACTAACTAAAACATAAAATAATAAATTAATAATAACATAAACTAATAAATAAATATCTAATAAACACTAAACCTAAAAGCCCTCTTATTGAGCAATTTTGGGATCCCTCGCATTCTTGGTGAGTTTTTGAGTGCTTTCTCTCTTGGATTCCTTATAGATTATTGGCCTTGGGCCGATCTCGACCTATTCTTATCATGGCACCATGACTCATGGTGTCGACTTCTTGAAATCCATGGGGTAAATCCCTTGTGTCGATGGATCCTGCTAGGGCATCAGATTTTTGGGTAGCCCAACCTCTAAATTACCTATTGTTATTAAATCTTTCAAAGTGGCTTTTTGTAAGAATTCCTCCACCGAGCCTCCTTTGAATTTGCTTCATAAGACTTTTAAAAGGTACTCGATAATTATGATTTCATATGAGGATATCGAAGATTTATTGAGCCTTTTGTTTTCTTTGATTGGAAAGTTTTCATTTAAGCAAAGATGGAAGATATTCATTCTTTTTTTGATAGCTTAAATTTATCTAGTTCTCTTTATCTATTAGGCTTATTGATGGGCATGTTACGATTAAAGTTTTTAATGACCTTGATTATAAAATAATTTTTTCTATGCATTCTTACTATGTTTTCCATTATCAAATGCCTATTCTAAATTGGATGCCTATCTTTGATGTTAATGAAGAGTCTCTTATGTTCCCATTTGGATTTTTTACCTAACATGAGGATTCATCTATTTAATTATCAGTTTCTTTATGCTATTGGGTTGATTTTTGGTTGGCCTTTGCATGTTGATCAAGCAACAGTTGCTTCCTATAGACCGTCCATTGCTAGAATTCTTATAGATATTGATATTATTAAAAAATATCCAAAAGAAATTTGGTTAGGTTCAGAGAAATGCGATTACTTTCAAAAAGTTATTTTTGAGAACTTTCCCATTTTTTCTAATCATTGTAAGATTCATGGGCATGAAATTTTTGAATGCTTTATTGCTCATCCCTCTCTTACGAAGAAAATCGCTAGGAAGAATTCAATTTTTGAAAAAATTGATGATTCTCTCATGTTGGATAATGGAAAATATGCTTTTCAAAATTCTGAGGTTTTGCAAAACCAGATTTATGAATCTTCTAAAAAAAGTTTTACCTATTAATGGTTTATCTAATGTGAAAGGTAATTTTGATGTTTCTAAAAAAGGTTTAACTAATAATCATGCTTTAAGTGTTTCTCTAGATGATTTTGTTAAGGGGAATACATTAGAGGCTGTGATTAATGATTATAATGGTTTGGATGTTGTGCATAAGTCCTTTCATGAGGATGGTTTGAATATTGTTGATGCTAACACCATTTCTTCAATCAGTTGGATGTTGTTTCTCTTTCTCTTATATCTACTTGAGATCATGGGAAAGAGACATATTACATTGCCTTCTTTGATTAAGAATGGTGGTGCAAAGAAAGTTCTTATTTTTGATATTTTAACTTTGGTCCTGGCAATCCTTTTAATATTGGTGATCTTTCTTTTAAAAAATAAGATTTAGATACCTGTGACAATTCTCTCATTATGAATAGTTCAATTTCAGTTCAAAATGATGGTTTTCTATGGGATAATTAGTTAATTTTGGTAATATGCTATGTGTTTCTAAGGGATGAATCTTATTTTAATCCCTTACATAAAGATTATCTGAAAATTGATTGTGCTTCTCTTCTTTTATGAAAGACAAGGAGGATACTCTTTAGATTTTGTTGGAAGGTGAAATATTGATAATTGTCTTTTTAATAAAGCCACTTTTTCTCTTTCTTTCACTTCTAATTCTGAAATGCATACTATTTCTGATTTTTCTTTGTCTAATGTTGTGGATTATTTTGAATGCTCTTATTTGAAATTGATAGCTTCTGTTGATCCCCATGCTTTTTATAATAATAATGATTCATTTTTGGATGGAAATTTTTTTGAGAAAGGACATGGTTATAAAACTATTTATAAGAAGAAAAAGTGTTCAGATTTATGCCCCTGCTCACTTGCCAAGGGTAACTAATTTTAAAGCATCTTGGAAATAATCTTTGTTATCCTTGGGAGGTTTTTTCCTTTGGCTAGTTTTTTCTCTGTTGGCTGAGCTTTTGTTGTGTGTTTTCTTGCTAACTGGAGTATTGGCATCTTGGCTAATTTTTCTCCTTTTGGCTTGGGATTTCTAGCTTCTTGTGTGCTGAACTTTTTTTGGTGCCCTTTGACAGGTTGGTTTTGTGCTAGTGGCTTTGTTCCTATTGTCTTGCCTTTCTTTGGTTGGTTCTTTTTCTCTTTGTTAGTGGTAGGTTCCATTTTTTCCTTGGCATGTGGTTTGTCCATTGGTATTCTAGCTATTTATTTTATATTTATTTTCATCTTTTTTTTTTTTCTATTGGTTGGTTTGGTCCACTTGCTATTTCCTGAGCAATTTTTCTTAGGTGCTCTGTTGTGTTACTGCTCTGTTGGTTGTTTCCTTTCCTTTGGTTGGTTCCTTGATGGCTTTGGATTAGTGTTATTGTGGGCTTTGTTGGCTTGGTGCCTTGGTGGCTTTGGATTGGTATTGTTGTGGGCTCTATTGGCTTTATCTTTGAGGGCTCTTTTTTTTTTTGGGCTGTGAGATTATTTATTTTAGTTTACATTTTTTTATTTTAGTTTATTTTTGAAATTTAGGATTAGGTTTAAGTTTACATTTTAGTTTAGTTTTATTTTTATTTTATTTTTTAGGTTTAGGTTTTATTTTTTAATTTTAGGTTTATGTTTAGTTCTTTTGGCTTATGTTTTAGGTTTTTTTTTTTTTTTTATGTTTAGATTCATTTTAGTTTTTTTTATTTTATTTAGTTTAGGGTTTTGTTTTAGGTTTTACTTTTTTTATTTTAGTTTAGGTTTATTTATTTTATTTTAGGTTTAGGTTTTTTAGTTTATTTTTATTTTTATTTATTTATAGGTTTATTTTTTTAGGTTTAGGTTCTTCTTATTTTATTTTTTTCTTTTAGTTTTATTTTATTTAGGTTTTTTATTTTAGGTTTATTTTATTTATTTTTGTTTAGGTTTAATTTATTTTATTTTAGTTTATTTTTATTACTTTATTTTATTTTATTTTAGGTTTAGGTTTAAGTTTTAGTTTAGGTTTTTATTTTATTTAGGTTGAGGTTTTTTTATTTATTTTATTTTTAGGTTTTATTTCGTTTAGGTTTAGATTTTTATATTTTTTCGGATTTAGGGTTTAGGGTTTTGGGATTTGGGTTTTGTAATTTTTTTAATAGAGAATAAATTCACATTCAACATTTCTTCTTTTGTTTATTTAGTTTACTTTTTATTTATTTAAATTTACTTTTATTTATGTTTATGTTTTTTTATTTAGTTTATTATTTATTAGTTATTTTTTTGTTTATTTTTTAGGTTTAGTTTTAGGTTTAGGGTTTATTTAGTTTATTTATATTTTTTTATATTTTAGGTTTAGGTTTTATTTTTTATTTTTAGGTTTAGGTTTAGTTTTTTATTTTATTTCATTAGGTTTATGTTTTTATTTTACGTTTATTTTTAGGTTTTTTCAGTTTAGGTTTACATTTTTTTAGTTTATTTTATCTTATTTAGTTTAGGGTTGTGCTTTAGGTTAAGGTTTTATTTATTTTAGTTTATGTTTAGGTTTATTTTATTTTGTTTATTTTATTTTTATTTTAGGTTTAGGTTTTTTTTTAGTTTGTGGTTTAGGTTTTATTTTTTATTTATTTTTAAGTTTTATTTTTAGGTTTATTTTTTAGGTTTAGGTTTTTATTTAGTTTTATTTTATTTTAGGTTTATTTTAAGTTTATTTTATTTTATCTTACATTCAATTTTATTTTATTTAAGTTTTTTTTCTTAGGTTTATTTTAGTTTAGTTTAGTTTTAATTTTATTTTAGTTTCTTTATTACTTTATTTTATTTTGGTTTGGTTTTAGGTTTTAGTTTATTTTATTTTATTTTTTAAATTTATTTAGTTTTAGGTTTATTTATTTATTTTATTTTAGGTTTATTTAGTTTAGGTTTAGGTTTTATGGTTTGGGGTTTTTTTTTTTTATTTAGTGTTTGGGTTTAGGGTTTAGGCTTTTTTAGGGTTTAGGGTTTACAGTTTGGGGTTTAGGTTTGGGGTTTAAGTTTTAGTTTAGGATTTAGGGTTTTAGGGTTCTTTTTTTCTAACAGAGAACAATTTCAGATTCAACATTTCTTCTTTTATTTATTTACTTTATATTTTTATTTATTTTTTCTTACTTTATTTTTTATTTATATTTATATTTATTTTTTATTTTTATTTTGTTTACATTGCTTATTTTAGATTTATTTATTTTAATGTAGGTTTTAATTTTACTTTATTTTCGGGTTTAGGTTTAGGTTTAGGTTTATTTTTTTAGTTGAGTTTTATTTTATTTTATTTTTTAGGTTTAGGTTTTAATTTTTATTTTTTGGTTTAGGTTTAGTTTTTTTATTTTATTTGTTTAGGTTTAGATTTTGGGTTTATATTTTAGGTTTATTTTTAGGTTTTATTTTTTAGTTTAGGTATAGGTTCTTTTTTAGTTTATTTTATTTTATTTAGTATAAGGTTTATGTTTAGTTTATTTTAGGATTTGGTTTTTTTTAGTTTAAGGTTTAGGTTTTTTATTTCTTTTATTTTTAGGTTTATTTTTTAGGTTTAGGTTTTTTTATTTAGTTTTTATTTTATTTTATTTTAGGTTTATTCATGGTTTATTTTATTTTTATTTAATGTTTAGTTTTTATTTTATTTAGGTATTTTATTCTTAGGTTTATTTTATTTTTTTAGTTTACTTTAGGTTTTTAATTATTTTATTTTAGTTTATTTATATTAGTCAATTTTATATTATTCTTAAGTTTAGGTTTAGGTTTTCATTTAGGTTTTTTTTTTTAATTTTATTTATGATTAAGTTTATTTATTTATTTTATTTTTAGGTTTTATTTAGTTTAGGTTTAGGTTTTTTTATTTATTGTATTTTTATGTTTTATTTAGTTTATGTTAAAGTTTTTAGGTTTTCAGGGTTTAGGGTTTTAAGGTTTAAGGTTTAGTGTTTAGTGTTTCATGTTTAGGCTTTCTTTAGTGTTTGAGGTTTAGGTTAGGGTTTAGGGTTAGTAGGTTTAAATTTAATGGTTTAGGGTTAGTTTAGGGTTTATTATTTAGAGTTTTAGGGGTTAGGGTTTATGGTTTAGGGTTAGTGTTTAGGGCTTAGTTTAGGGTTTATGGTTGGAGTTTAGGTTTAGGGTGTTTAGGTTTAGGTTAGTTTAGTGTTAGGGTTAGTTAGAGTTTATGTTTTAGTTTAGTTAGGTTTAGGGTTTTAGTTTAGGGTTTAGGGTTTAATGTTTAGGGTTTAGACTTTAGATTTTAGGGTTTTTATGATTTTGGGTTTAGGGTTTAGAGTTAGGTTTTGATTTTAGGGTTAGGGTTAGTGTTTAGGGTTTAGGGTTTAGGGTTTAGGGTTTAGGTTTTAGGGTTTTATAGTTTAGGGTTTAGGGTTTGGAGGTTTAGGTTTTTATTTTTTAAATTAAGTAAACTAGTAGGTTTAGATTTATTTAGTTTATTCTTTATTATTTTAGTTTATTATATTTTTTATTTTGATTTAGGTTTATTTTTTTTTTTATTTAGTTTAGTTTATCTATTTTAGGTTTATTTATTTTAGTTTAGGTTTTTTATTTTAGTTTATTTTTTAGGTTTAGGTTTAGGGTTAGGTTTATTTTTTAGTTTAGTTTTATTTTTATTTTATTTTTTAGGTTTATGTTTTATTTTTATTTTTTGGTTTAGGATTAGGTTTTTATTTTATTTTTTTAGATTTAGGTTTTAGGTTTTTATTTTAGGTTTAGTTTCAAGGTTTTATTTTTTAGTTTAGGTTTAGGTTTAATTTTAGTTTATTTTATTTTATTTAGTTTTGATTTAGATTTAGGTTTAGTTTCTTTTTTTGGTTTTGGTTTAGGTTTTTTTAGTTACATTGGGGATGAAGACTTACTCTTAGGGACGGCAGAATACAAGCCTCTTTAAATTAGTGGATCTTGGCGGATGGCTATCAAGTTGGTTGACCTAGTGTATTAGTCAACATTATGAGTCTAAGAACCCTTACTTGCCTACTTGAGGATCAACATCTCAAACTCCCAAAAGAAAGGATGATGTTGAAAGAATTCAATGAACAAGACAAAAGGGCCTTGTGGTGTTTGTTTTTTTGGATGTTTGGGGGGTGTACTTTTTGAGGTGATCGGGTACATCATTAAGGTATGATGTACTATCTCAAAAGATAGAGGCATCACCTATAATGGACCTGATCACATAATAAGGACTCCTAAAGCATGATGGGTCTTCGAATGTACCAGAGATTTTTCCCCTACTTTACATGGATGAATAAAGTAGGGTTTATATTAAACCAGGTTCTCAAGTTCTCTTTGGAAATAAGCCTCCATAGTTAATTACATCTTAGAAAATGAAATTTCTAAGAATACTCTCGATTAAAGTAGACAATTATCATCTCCAAAGATTTCAAGGTTAGACTATCAAATGATTGGTTGTATTTGGAAAATCAATTGGAAAAGTTCAAGGAGAAGATTATTTTTGGAATCTAAATGAAATAAGTAGGAAATGCTCATGATACTGGCGACTAGTGGGCAATCCAATCTATCTATGGTTGGGCTTTCTAATTTTGAAGTTGAGGAGATTTATATGTTTTGAGTTGAAATTCAATTAGATTACTAGGCTTATAATTCACCAACACAAGGTTGTGGGAATGCATAAGAGGTGAGGATTTATGCTCATAGCTAAGGAAATAGATACCTCGGATCCTAAATCTAAGGAACTTTAGTATGAGCTAAAGCACAACCTAAATCTAAGGACAGGTGGACATAAGGGTTTACCTCCACAGAGAGAATAAATTGTTCAACTTCTAGACTTATAACCTCACGGAGTGGTTGCTAACTCCTCTATGATTTTAAAATCATGTAGTTGGACTTATGAATTGCAATATAGCTACAGTAGTTATTTAATTAGAAAGATACTAAAGTCCTAAATACACTCCCTAAGAGACTAGAGCATGAGTGGTATGAGCATATGACTTAATCTATAGATGCAAAATATTTTCAAATTTTATTTTATTTTATGGCTCAAATTAGGTAGAATAAGGTGTTCTCACCACAAGGTATGCCCTCATAGATCAAACATTCTTTTATCATGCAAGGATGGAGATCATTCATGCTCAAAGAGAAAGAATACGCATGCATGATGTGAAACATGCAACCATACAACTAAGGGGTTGCTAAATCTTTTAATTATTTTATTTATGTCTTAGGCTTTATGATGAGGTTATGAGTTATTTCAAATTTATTTATGAGTGATTAGTTAGGTAGAAAAGTTATTTTATCCTAAGAGCATAATAATATCAAGCCACACATTAAAGCATCAATCACTTAAGAAGCTATGTAAAGCATCAATCATTTAAGAAACTATGTAAAGCATGTCATCTAATGCATAATGTAAACATAACATCAAACAATTATATAAACTATCTAAAAGAATAAAAGGGTGTGGTTGGGTGTATTACAAGAAGAAAGAAAAGATGGGTGAGCTCTACCCTTATACAACAATATAAAAGAATAATTATAATTGTATTAAAATGGGGTCTTATTTCTTCATATCTCCATTTTGATTTGGTTCCTTCTTTGATTTGGATGGTGCTTGCTTCAAAGGCATCCGCAGGTACAAAGCCTTAGCCATTGCTCATCCTAATCCCCATAGCACTAATCCTAATTCTTATTGCAAAAATTACATTTATGTGGGAAAAGTAAATCTACACACCCAAAATAGAGGTTAGCTAAATATACATATAATCCCAAGCGGTTGTATTTATAATTTGGACTTTTCTACATGGGTAACTAAGCCCACACATCCTAACTTGGATTATGCTTAAGGATTTAAGCAACTTACAAAAGAACATTCACATTTATTTTAAGCATCCCTTAAGCATAATCCCTTGTAAACATGATTAAGCTAATATTGGCCTATCATCAAGTCTGAAGCATACAACATCAATCTAAAATAATATATCATAAAATAAAACATACATCACATCATACACTATCCTAACTTAGAGCTAGAAGTGGTGACTTAATTCTAATGTGTGTATTAAGGCTTGTGTGGTAAGTCTTGTTAGGCATTAGTGTTGTATTTTCTAAGTATAGAAGGATTCAATTTAACATGAAAGGTTGATTTCACTTGAGGTAGTTTAATTGATTTGGGAATGTTAATTTGTGTTTTCTTTTGTTTCATTTGATTACACTTACTAAGTGTTATAAAGCGAAAAATAATTGCCCTCTTTCATCCCTACCTTAATTCACTTTCTAAAGTATATTAATTTGATTTAGTTCTCTTTAGTGAATGGCTTAATAAATCATTTAATTAATCCTAAGTTTAAGTTCACTTTAAATAATCCTACTCAAAATGAAAGGCATATTAGGATTAATTTAATTCAGTTACTACCACATGACATATATTAAATCATTCTTTTCCATCACATGTAATATGCATATGATTTAATCCTAAGTGTATCTATACATGCAACATATTTTAGCACACCTAAATGATGAATGTATGTGTATGTTTAGAATTTATATTTTATTTGATTGAATTATTTAAACATATTAATTTAAAACTTTATCCAAATTCTTATACAAAAAGACATAAGAACAAAATTAAATAAGCACGTGCCATTGTTAAACTAGGGAAGTGAAGTAATCAAATGACCTCCTTGGAGCTAGCTAAAGCCTCGTATTCTTGGGATGTGTAGACTATATACCTTGGACCTCATTTATGCAAACATATGTAAATTCATATACATGAACATAGAAAGTAAACTCCAAATCATATTGCTAATTAATTCAACCACTTAGTCAATTATGAATGCATGCAATTTTAATGTAAAATGGAATTTTCTTTCACTAATCACATATACATATACATGTACAAAGATATAGGCAAGTATGTGTCATTGTTAAACCAGTGAAGTGAGGTAATCAGATGACCTCCTTGGGGCTAACTAAAGCCTCATATTCTCGGGATATACTTGCTTTTCTTGGACACACATGGATGTATACATAAATGAGGAAAGAAAACCATGCAAATAATATTATATATATTTTTTTTTTTTTATATATATATATATATATATATATATTAAAGAAATCAAATATAATGAATAATACATCAAATTTTAATGAAATACATAAGAATAAATCAAATGGATATGTTTGTTAAAAGACAAGTGAGGTAATCAAATGACCTCCTTGTAGCTAATGCCTTTAGGTTCTAGGATGTCTATATATACCCATTACCATTCAATCTTATATAAATCAACACATAAATAGAGGAAAGAGAACTCAAGTTTCATACACTTAAGCTATAAGCACATGCATTTCTTATGTATTTATAACTAGCATCATAACACATTATTATTCATTTATAAGCTTTTGAAAAATACATTTGGATTTAATAGTGATAATAGCCATGCATATATTAAATTAAATCAACATATGGAAGCTTACATAAAGAAAATCATTTTATTTTACTTGATTTTGAAATGATGGATGCATGAATTCAAATGGCATACCAAATTTAACATGATTGGAAAGAGGACAATCTAATATAATCATGTGATTCATTCAACCAAACTAGTTTTTAAGGACAATCAAATCAAATAAGTTTATATAAAACAAATCAAAGCTTCTTTATTAATTAAGTTTTGGATTTGATTTGATTTAAAGATAAGAAGAGAAATCATCACTTGTTGTTTTAAACCCATTACCACATTAGTGATTTGATTTAATTTAAAGAAATGTAATTAAGTTAATTTTATGGGTTAATTAAGTTGAACCCTTAATTAGATGAATAAATTACCCTTACCTATGTCACCTTAAAGTAATTAACTAAATAATTATGAGCCAACATGATATGCATGGAAAATAAACTTTCAATGATCCTGAAATAAAAGGCCTAATGCAATTGGCTCATGATTAATAGTTAATTAGATTAAGGGACTTAATTACTCTTATGGTTTTCCACACATGTGAACTAACCTTAATTTCATTAAACTCCTTTAGGTTATTAAACACCTAAATCTACCCCATGATTTAATTAATTAAGGTCATGTGATTATGATTTGATTAAGTGATTTAATCAATTAGTTAAATCTTATTTAATTTCATTTTAAAAAGGGTGAAATGAACATAGGGAAGGGGTCCCAACCCTATTCCTTGGTTCACTTACTATTGAACAATGATTAATAAACTTAATTAACCAATTTATTACTATTCATTGGATTAATTAACCATTAATTAACTTAAAAGAGTAATTAAGGTTTAATTAGTCAATTTTCATAATTAAGTGAGCAATAAATACAAGAAAATCATTAGAGGCAGAGGCCATCCCATTAAATTAACCCACAAAATTTGGGATTAATTGCTCAAGTAATTAAAGAGTAATTAAGCTAATTAATTTTGTAATTAAACTTACTTACTATTCAAAATTAGTTAAGATCATTTTAAATTAATTCTCCTCTTAAATACCTTTAAAATGAGTATTTATTTACATTTTTTATTTCTCTAAGATTTTTTATGATTTTTAGAAGTTTTAGCCGTTAGAAATGATTAATTAAGCCTAATCCTTTTGGACATGGCACTTTCCATGTGGCACTTGTGGATTAACTTACTTAAACTTTAGGTACTATGTGCGCAAACACTTTTCCATCCACCATCTATCCCGATCAGCTATGATTAATCCCATAGCTTAATAGGATTAAATAAGATCAATCTAGGAGATCTAATCATGACCATTCATTTTGATCATGTGAAATGGATGGTGCATGATCTAACATCACTCGAGTGAGGGAGAATGGAGTCCATTCTCTCACTTGATCGACCAAGTTTGAATCAACTCCAAAGGATCCCACACTTCATGACATCAATTGGATCCACAGTTAAGATCACTGAGATTTCTTCAAAAGCTCCAACCCATTTTTCTTAAGTATCAATTTGGAAGCATACATCGCTCAAGATGGCTCAAGCGATTAAGCTTCATTTGGTGGAAGCCTTGTTGAGTAGTGGATCAATTCCTTGATCATTCCCCATGAACCATGAATTTGGAGCTCAATTTTCAGGTGAAGCTTGAGAATGGTTTCTTGCTCAAGGCCTAGGGAAGGCAAAAATTTAATTTGAGTTTGATGAGAAATGGGTAAGTTAGGTGAAATGGGAGTGTCTATTTGGGATGGATAAAATGGCATTTTTGATCGAATGAGCTTGGGAGCTTAGGGAATGGCTCATCTTGGTAGCTAGGAGCTCTAAGGAATGTGTGTGTTTGAGTGGAAACGTGTGGGTGCATACCCCCCTTCATCTTGATTGGATGGTGGGATCAGGTTTGGCTTCTAGTGGTCAGTCTCAGGAGCCATGGGTTGTGGGAGGAGGAGGTGATTTGGCTCGGCGTTGGTTGAAAGTGTGGAGGTGGCTAAAGAGGAATCATGGGTGTCTATGGGTTTCAAATGCTAATGGTGAGGGTGAGGTGATTTCATCTCTCATGGGGTCTTGGCCAATCACCTTAGGTGAGGTTGGGTGTGTCTAGGTGCCTAGGTGGATCATTGGGAGTACCAAGTGGCAAGGAATGGACATGACCACTTACATATGTGATTTGTCTCATGTGATTTGACCCAAGGGAATAATGATCATTTGGCATTGGATTTGATTTGGGCAGATTTGAAATGAGCCAAAAGTGGGTTAACCCAAATTTCAAGTCAATTGGAGTTGATTTGGTTAGTTTTGGCTCAATTTAACTCATTTAGGTTAAATTGGGTTATGTTGGTTAGGTTGACCAATTGGTCAAATGGTCAAGTTCATAAGATTATTTGGGATGTTTTGGTTCAATAAGTTTAGTTTAGTTTGGCTTAGATTTGATTTTGGCTCATTTTAATTCATTTGGGTCAAATGGGTTAAGTTGAAAAATTTGACAAAATTAAACAAATTGGCTTGGGTTGGGTGTTAGTTTTGGTTTAGTTGACCAATTGAAGATGATTGTAGGCTTTGGTTTCAATTAATTTGGATTTAGTTTTTTTATTTAGGTCAACTTGAACCTTTAGGTCAATTTAGGCTAAGTAGGTTGATTGGGTTCCATTATCATGGCTTTGGTCAAGTTCAATAAGTTTAGAATGAACTTGAGCCATTGGTTGTCGATTATGTTTATATTTTGATTTAACCCAATTTGTGCTTTTAGGTCAATTTGGGTCAACTTGGGTCAAGAGGGCCAATTCGGTTTTCTTTGATTCAATTGAAGGTCAAGTCATATTCAAATATTGATTTTGATTTGGTATGAATCATTAGTTTCAAGAGATTTGGCTTAGGTTGTAATTTAGCTAGTTTGGGTTCATATGGGTTAAGGGGTTGACTTGGTCAAATGACCAAGTTGACTTGGTTTGACCTAATTTGTGATAATTGATCAACCTATGGTGATCAATAATCATGATGGGAGGTTTTGATGCTTGGTTCAATCAATTTGGGTAGGATTAGAACTTGGCTCAATTGGTTGGCCACTTTGGACTAAGTGGACCAATTGGGTTTAGTTGATTTTGGGTTGAGTTTGATTTAGTTGAGTTTCTATATGGATTTGGGATTGATATATAAATTCAATTTTAATTTTGGGTTCAAATGGGTTTTGGTTCATTTGAACATTTCAAGTCAAAAAGGTTAAGTTGGGTTTAACTTGGGTTAATTTTGGTTTGGCTTGATGATTGTATATTTCATTTATATTTGTGAATATGATTGAAGGTATGATTGATTCATGAGAAAATCAATTGAATTTGGATTTTGGAATAAAATTTGGCTAAGTCCATGGAGTTGAGACATGTGGCTTAGGTTTGGATTTTGATTTGGTTTGATTTAGTTTTGATTATTTAAATGTATATTTCATTTAAATTTGTGAAGATGATTAAACATATGATTGATTTGTGAGAAAATCAAATGATTTTGACTTGATTTGGATTAGATTTGGCTCCATGGGATAGGTCATATGGCTTAGGAAGGGTTTTGATTTAATTTGATTTAGTTTTATTTAGTTTTGATCATTTGAATAGATTCGATTTATATTTAGGAAGTTGATTAAAATATATATATTATGAGAAAATCAATTGATTTTATTGATTTGATTAAGATTTGGCTATGTCCATGGGATAGGTCATATGGCTTAGGAAGGGTTTCAAGTTTGGGGTTTAATCATGGGCTTCAATCATTTGGTTTTGGAATTTGGGTTTGGATTTGGATTTGAATTTTATGTTTGAATTAAACTTGAGGTTTGGTTTGAGAAGGTGAACATGGATTGGATTTGGGTTGTAGGGTGGTGGATTATCCTAATCCACAGGCATAACCTAATCCTATGGTTAATCGTTCTAAGTCTTTAGGCTTAGGTTAAGTGTTTATCTAATTATTAGAAGTGTATTATGACTAGGGAAGTCTTAGTGTCTAGAAGAATCCTAAGTATAAGATGGGAAGATTTAATCCAAAAGTGAGGTCAATAGGACTTAGGTTCCATAGTGTTGCTCGTGGAGATAGATGATTGGAAGACTGAAGCCAAGTTTCACATTATAGACTCAGATACATCTTTCAACACTTTGCTTGGGAGACCATGGATACATGAGAACAACATAGTTCCATCCCTCTACATCAGTGTATGAAGTTCATGAGAGGTGGGATCGTCGACTTTGTCAAAGGGGATCTCAAGCCATTTATAGTTCACGAGGTTAGCATATATGAGGATTCGGCTTACTACCTCCCTCAAAATCAACAAGTTTATTCTCACAGACTTGGCCAAAGTTTAAAAATAAAAGAAAAAGAAAAAAAAAGAAATAGAAAAAGAAAAGAAAAAAGAAAAGAAAAAAAAAGAAAATAAAGGGAGCGAAATAGACTTGGAGGAGGAAGTGGAGCGACATTAGATTCCACCCAGTTTGTTACTCCATTGAACATATGGGTAGGATGACGACCTCCACACAGCGAGGAAGAGGCGTTGGATGCATTCAGTGGAAAACCTCCTTATTGGCCACTAATAGAAGATATGTCTCTACCAGTACACACTATCCATATAGACTTAGAATCTAGTTCATGGATGAGGCTTATATGGTTAGCACACCAACATCCTTCTCATTAGATTCCATTGGAGGTGACACTTGATCAGATAGTGATGAAGAAGGCTCCAAAGTAAAACATAATTGTATCCAAGTCTATATGTGAAATAGTTAGGTATCAATTGGGAACCTTAGCTCTAACCCCACTTTCCTCTCAAAAAGCTGAGGGTTTGGTAGTTAAAGAAGTCCCTAAGTCATCCACAGGTGTAAAGACTCAGAGGTTCTTTCTAGGAGCATCATCCTCTAGTCAAAGTTGATCAGAACTTGGGGATGATTCATATGAAGATTTAATAGAATTACCTTTTTTTGGTTGGTACTTGTGTTCATAATTTTGCAAAGAAAGGTTTAATCTCATATACTTGGTCAAAGCATAGGTCAAACTACTTTGAAAGAATATGGAAGAACAAATGCAAAAGCTCTCAATCAAGATCGGGACTAGGATTGGTATTATCCAATGATGATGATGATTAATTCTGTCATTACCAATCATTTGGAATCGATAAGTTTTTTTCAAATCACATTAACTCATATGAGGAGGCTGCTTAAAACATCAGAAAATCTAGATGATTTTGAAGTCAAAGATGCTATAGTTCGAAGAAGAGATCAAGTCAACCATCGATGAGCTCAAAGAAATCAACTTAGGAGCTAAAGAAGATCCACGCTCGACATACATCAGTTCTTTGTTGAATGAAATTGAAACCAATGACTTAGTTAGGCCATTAACTGAGTTTAAGGACTACTTTGCATGGAGTTATGAAGAGATGCCTGGATTGGCTCCTGATGTAGTGGTCCATA
The DNA here is from genome assembly GCA_021442155.1 of Cymbidium sinense. Lineage (NCBI taxonomy): Eukaryota > Viridiplantae > Streptophyta > Magnoliopsida > Asparagales > Orchidaceae > Cymbidium > Cymbidium sinense. The sequence goes on from JAKCPB010001291.1 coordinate 49,571, forward strand.
AACTAGTGATAGAGCCTACTGCTAACCCTATAAAGTAAGCTCCTAGATACATGCGATTAGACATAGAATAATAGGTCATTTATGAAGTCAAGAAACTAATCTTTGGCTTCATCCGAGAAGAAAAATACCTTACCTTGTTAGTGACATCATCCCCTTAAGAAAAGAATGAAATTCACATATGCATCAATTTTAGAGATTTAAATAAGGCATGTCCAGAAGATGAATTTCCACTACCAATCCTAGAGCTGATGGTGGACATTGCCTCATCTCATGCAATCTTCTCTTTAATGGATGGCTCATCTGGATATAATCAAATAAAGATGGCCCCTGAAGATGAATGAAACACTACTTCTAAAATCTTGATTAGAATTTATTGCTATAAGGTCATTCCTTTCAGCCTTAAAAAATGATGGTGCTACATATCAGCGAGCTATGACTCAAATGTTTGACGAACTCATTCATCATCAAGTCCAGTGTTATGTCGATGATCTCGTGATCAAAAGTAGGGAAAAGGAAGACCATCTCTTTGACTTAAGAGTAGTTTTTGAGTAGTTAAGATAATTTAACCTCAAAATGAACCCCCTAGAGTGTTGTGAGTAGCAGGAAATTCGTTTATGGACACCGATCAAAATCAATCCATAAAGACCAAGGCGATATTAGAAATTCCACCCTTTGTTTAACTCAACTCAGATCATTCTAAGGGCGGTAGGCATCTCCAAGATGCATTATATCACTATCGAGAAAATGTCAACCATTCTAAGCACTTATCAAGAAGGATGCCAAGTTTAAGTGGGATGATAAGTGTGAGCATTCCTTGAAGACATCAAGCATTACTTGATGATGCCATCAGTTTTAGCAGCCCATATCCCAGGTATGTCGATCATACTTTACATTATTATTTTAGATGACTCCCTTGGTGCTTTGTTGGCCCAAGATAATGATGAATGGAAGGAAAATGCACTCTACTACGTCAGCTATTTTCTAATCCCTACTGAGGCTAATTATCCACCCATTGAGAAGCATTGCTTAGCTTTAATCTTTGCATCCCCTACAACACTACATGCTTCCTCATAAGGTGAACTTAATCTCTATCATCAATCCCTGTATCTCATGACATGGCCGGACTTATCGGGATGGTTGGCATGACGGTCCATGATCCTCTCACAGTTTGACATTGTACCCCTCCATGTGGTGAAAGGACAAGAGCTAGCAGATTTCTTAGCAGCACACCCACTTCCTACTGACTCTTCACTTAGTGATGATTTGCTCGATGAACAAATCATGAACTTAAGGGATACTAGCATTCACCACTAGGAGATGTACTTTGATGGTGCGGCTTTCTCTCAAAGAGGAGAAGAACCAAATCTACTATTCCAAGAAAGGCAGGGGTAGGATTAGTTCTCTTAACTCCGATGTGATGAGATTCTCATATCAATCCAATCCTTGCATAAAATGAATATGAGGCTCGATTAGGTCTAGTTAGTCATTAATCTAAGCATCAAGAACATCAACATCATTGGGGATTCTCAGCTAGTTATCAACTAAATCGTTGGGTCCTATAAGGTTATAAAGCCCAAGCTCCATCACTACCAGAAGTACACCATGGACTTGTTGGCCCAAATCCTAGAGGTTACCATTTATAAGATTCCTCGAGGAGAGAATATCATAGCATATGCTTTAGCCAAGCTTGCTAAGGAGTTGGCATGTCCGGAGGATGAGTCCATATCAATAAAAGTCCAAAATAGATAAGTATTATCCCTTATTGATATTGAACTCATCAAAAAGTACTCTCTTGAAGGGGAGGTTGCCATTGCTAAGAAGGTTGATGAGTTTGATTAGAGGCAACCATTCATGGATTACCTAAATAAAGGTAAACTACCTCAAAAGTCCCAAGCCATCGGATGAAGTAGAACACTTTCTCTCACATGGATGGTGTCTTATCTGCGTCTTTTTTGGTCATGCATTGGTTATGTTATTTAGACAAGCATGAAGTCCATAAGATCATGATGAGGTACACTCAAGATTATGTGGAGCCAAGCAGTGCGAAGATGAAAGCTAAGATCAAGACTAGGATACTACTAGCCATTGATAAGCAAAGATTGCATGGATATGACTGGCGATGCCACCAATGTCAAATACGGTGTTGTCCTGCACCACCACCCAATATTCTACATCCTTTAGCCTCATGGCCATTTAAGTGTTGGGGTACTGACATAGTGGGTCGATTGATCCTTATTCATCCAAGGGTCATTAGTTCATCTCTGACTACTTTCCCAAATGGGTGAAGATGATTCTACTTAGAGAGTTCATAGCTCAGCATGTGCTCTAATATTTTAGGAATAATATTGTATATAGGTTCGGAGTGCCTCGATGAAATATATTTGATAATGTTACATTCAAAACACGAGATCAATAACTTTGCCCGGAGGCATAGCATAGATTGGAGATATTCTACCATCAACTACCCAAGGGAAAATGGCTTAGTAGAAGCCTTCAACAAAACTCCCATCCAAATACTAAAGAAGACACTCGACAATAATAAATGATAGTGGCATGAGTAGTTAGTTGAAACCTTGAGGGCCTACTGCACCACATATAGAACTCCAACTCAGTATACTCCTTTATCCTTAGTGTATGGGTCTGAAGCTATTTTACCATTAGAATTTTAACTCTCATCACTAAGGATAGTTGTTCATAGCAAGATCAATAGAGCATAATGCCAAGTTACGGTTAGAAGAGGTCGAAGGTTTAGAGGAGGGATGCCTATGGTCATGCCAAAACCTTGAGTTGTACAAGCTAAAATGATTCAATCACAACAAGTTATGCGTCTAGAGCTTTTCAAGTAGGAGAGCTTATTTGAGTTCTAAGGAGATTATTTCTGTTAGATGGGAGGCATGTTTGAACCCACTTGGGAAGGCCCTTTTCCATAGAAGGCCTACAAAGAGGATCTTATCGACTTATTAATCATAAGGGAGAGCACCCAATACTTCCAGTCAACTAGTTCTACTAAAATAAATATAATAAATCATGTTCAAAAATAATTATCATAAATGAAAATTCCATTTAAAATTCAATCTCTTCCATGTTGAAAGTATTCTTATTTGTGAATCTACCACGATGTGTTTAGGGTAGGTGTAAGGAAAAAGGAGTTATCCTTCATCAACATAACATAACACAAACGGTTGAGATAACACACCCACAGACTCACTCAGTATGCTTTCTAGGTCGGGGCTAATGCTTTACCACATAGTGTGTCACCCATTGGTCTTCTTACTTTGGAGGATGTAAGCCTTCTAAAGTTTCCTTCCTTACTTTTCCACAACACATTGACGAGTGCCTTGTTAGTTTCATAAGCCTTACTTTGTAGCTGGTAAGCTACCTCATGTTGGCTTTGTTTAAGAGGATGTGAGTTTGCGACGTTCTTCATGGATTAGCCTTCATGCACTGAATGTGTCAAGTATATTTGAGGTTCAGGATAAGTCCCTTAGTAGCTCCTTCCCTCATGACTACTTCAAGTCTGGGTCCAGTCTTTCCTCGAGGCTCCTTGCTTAGTAGTCACTCTAGGTCAGATAGCATATGTCCTGCCGATGATAGACTATCCTGATGATTAGTTCCATTTGGAAAGTTATAAGACTACACACTTTCTTTTTAGATTGATCGTTACAAATTGATGGGCACCTTAGGTTGGTTGGTTCTCACTATGCTGATAGATACACCACTCATGCTGGCAGATACACCTTAGGTTGGTTGATTCTCGCACCTTAGGAAACACCACTCATGGCAGATATAAGTTTGCTACATTTTCTCCTTAACTTGGCCATCGTACACCTATAAGATTTCTTTTCAAGGGCTCAGGATAGTGCCCCTAATAACACATCCCCTGTGGGCACTATATTTGGATCACGTCCTTTGTGATCCTATTTAGACACTACTTGGGATACTATTGGATTGGACAGTTCCCCTTTCTTAGTAACCACCCCTATGGTTAGAGAATCCATCCTATGGATGTGTAGATTCTCCCTTGGTCCAATAAATCTAAGATAAGTCAAGGTCGATATAGGCCATTTCAGTATGGTCCCTTGCACACCAATAAGGTCCACACAAATATATAAACAAAATATATATTCCCTTGTGGATTAGGAGGACACCCTTAGTAGTACCTTTTCTTAAATAGGCATCCTATCTTTAGGGCAGTGCCAACAAAACTCCTTATAAGAAGAATCATCTCAGTACTCTTGAGTTAATATAAGTCCAGTGGCATTTACAAGTAAGTCAAGGTTGATTTATGCTATCATCAGGTCACCCCAGCGATAGTTCCCTATTTTAGAAGATGTAAGTTTACTATGTCTTCTTCTTAGCACAGTGACTGCACACTGAAAGGCAACTGCTCAGGTTGGCTATCTCTACCCCACATCTAGTAGACTATCCCTTTGGATTTGTAAATATGAGATAAGATAGGTCTGATATAGCCCCTTCTCAATAGGTCCATCGCACACCGCATGGTCCATAAATTTAGTCTACCAAGTTTGATCGAGCTCACAACCCCAGTGGTTTTGCCCTCAATTGAAAATCAAACTAAACCTAATAAAACATAACAAATCACATGAAATTAAGATAAAATTAATCATGACTACTTTTGAGTTGATATAAGTCCCCAGTTGCATTCACTTCATAGCTGTTCAGTTTATTGTGCATCCAAAAGGTCACCCCAGATGTTGTTCCTTATTTTGGAAGATGTAAGCTTGTTAGGAATTCTTCCTAGCACAGCCGTTGCACACTAAAAGGAAACCCCTAAGGTTGGTTAGCTTTACCCCGTAGCTGATGGACTATCCATTTGGATTTGTAAACCTGAGGTAGGTCAAGGATAATATAGCCCCTTCTTAGTGGGTCCATCGCACACTGATGGACCCAATATGATTTTCTCCAGTGTAGTTAAATCACACCCTTCTCCTCAGTGGAGCCCCAAATCATATATACACAAGGCAAGAAAACAAATTAAATTCAAAACCAACTTCCCTAGTGGAGCTAAATTAAACCAACTCCCAAGAGTCTAAATCAAAGAAATCCAACCAAACTCTTATTCCCAAGTGGATACATCTCCAAAAAATCTATGAAATTAAACTCAAATCCCAATTCTCAGTGGATAGCTTGAACCTGCTTTCCTAGTGGAAGGTTCATATACCCAATCCTCATTGGACTCAAGCCCATATCTCTAGCAAATATGCCTCCACATCAATTAAAAAAAATAAATTAAAGTTGATTGATCTTAATCTAGGTGGATTATAGATTCTTATCCCCAACAGATCTTCTTTCCATAAATCATATAATCAAATCAAATTCAAACCTTATCCCCAACAGATTTTCTTCTTCTAAGCCCTCATCATAGACCCCTCACATGTCATGCCAATGCATGTGTGATCCCCTAGCAGATATCCCTCTATGTCCTTGACATGGAATTCTAATCAAATATTCTTTCTTCTCTTATGCACACCTTTAATACTTGAACGAAAAAGCCTAATAATGTATTCGTTCAACCTTCAAATTAACATTTTTGTGAGTTTGGACCTAATGTGTTATAACAAAAGTAAAATATACTAAAATGTATAATAACATTTTGTAACACACCACCACATTCATATCTATGTGAAGTTATATTGTTATGTACATTATATTTGAATAAGCTTTCATATAATATATTATCATACATTACACCTTAAAATGAATCACTTTAAACAAAAAAATTATAAAATTTGGTTGAAAATTGAACATTTATTTTGGATGAAAAATTCCATTCTTTTGATTAAATGACACACCATAGCACACCCCAAATGATGTTCCCTAAAGCTTACCTTAAATTTGGCTAAATGCCATCATCTCACCTATAGATCAATATTTTATGAATTATACGTAAACTCTACTACATCATACTATAACAAACTAAATTATCTAACAACAAGTAGTAGTACAATATAGTATGCTATAATGTAGGCCTATTATGGAATCTATATTGTAATACACTATAACATCTTTATATTATATTATATTACATATCACATCACAAGGGATTGCTTAAGATAAAAAAATCATAAAATTAAACTAAATAATAAAAAACTATATATTTTAGTCGTATCACTTACATATTTTAAATTAAAATAATACATTATGATGTCATGATCTACATATTATGAATTTGGCCAAATTCCATCATTTTAAAGTCTAAATCAACATTTTTATAAATAGTGCTAGTGTAGGCTCATGATTATAAAATACTAAAATAATTTAAAATGTAGAACACTATATTATGATATATGATCTATACTTTGCTACAACATATAATATTTATTTTGAACATAAAATCTTACTTTTTTAGACTACAAGTACACACCTTAGCTACAACATAATTCCCATCAAATTTAACAAATTTCATCATCTATTAAAATGAATATTTTTTATATTATTAATATATGAATACCATAATATACTAATACATTTCAAAACATCTTACAACATCCAAAACACATCACCACATGTTCAAATATATGATGCTATATTATTATAATATATGGTATTAATATGATTTAGGGTTAGGTTTAGGTATTCTAATCTCTAATAGTAGGAAAGTCTCTTGAAGACATTTTATTACCATAACTATGTTATTAGTCATTCTAGATCTAATCATAATGACATCTCTTTATTCAAGTTTTAGGTTTAGGGTTTATGGTTTTTTAGGGTTTAGGATTTTTATTTAGGTTTAGGTTTGGGTTTAGGGTTTTAGGTTTTATGTTTAGGATTTAGTTTTATTTTAGGTTTGGGGTTGGTTTTTAGGTTTTAAGGTTGGTTTTATTTTAAGTTTAGGGTTTAGGGTTTAGGTTTAGGATTTGTGGTTTAGGTATAGGTTTAGGGATTTAGTTTTAGGGTTTATGGTTTAGGTTTAATTTAGTTTAGGGTTTAGGTTTGGATTTTTTTAATGAGAACAAATTCAAGTTTATTTCTTCTTTATTTCATCAACCGTAGCACCCAAAGTTTTCTAAGACACAAGCAATGACATAGATAAAGTGAACACCATAGCAAATCAAAAGCCCTAAATAAGTAGAATTTATTATAAAGACATTATATTATCATATTCTTAGTTTTTTTAACCATTCTAGGAGATCCACCATCATATCCTCGATCTCTCCTTCTGCCACCACCATGGTTGTATCTTCATAACCACCACTACTTCACCATCCATATCCAGCATCTAGATCTTAAGCCATAATAATCATCACCTCCATAGATTACGATAATTGATGATGATTTTCTTGGCCAAGGTTCTACCCATTCTTTTATTATTTAGGTTTAGGGTTTTTTTAAGTGGTTAGTTTGGGGTTTAGGGTTTGGGGTTGTGGTTTTGGGTTTGGGGTTTAAGTTTAGGTTTGTGGTATGATTTTGAGTTTGGTTTTGTGAGTTTAGTGTTTAGGGTTTAGTTTAAGGGTTTAGTTTAGGTTTGTTTAGGGAGGTGGGTTTAGGGTTTATTTTTGTTAAGGATTTAGGGTTTGTGGGTTTAGAGTTGGTTTAGGTTTAGGTTTAGAATTTAGTAGGGGTTTGGGTTTAAGGTTTTAAAATACATTTAGGTTTAGGTGTTTTATTTAGTTTTATTTACTTATTTGTTTTATTTATTTATTTATTTAGGTTTATTTATTTTAATTTAGTTTAGTTTTTTATTTATTTTAGTTTTTTATTTTAGTTTATTTAGTTTTAGGATTGTTTTTAGTTGAGTTTTATTTTATTTTATTATTTATAAGGTTTTACTTTTATTTTAGGTTTAGCTTTTTTATTTTATTTTTTTAGGTTTAGATTTTAGGTTTTATTTTAGTTTATTATTAGGTTTTTTTTTAATTTTAGGTTAGGATTATTTTTAGGATATTTTATTTTTAGTTTAGGTATAGGTTTAGTTTAATTAATTTTAACTTAGGTTTAGGTTTTATTTATTTTAGTTTATTTTATTTTAATTTAGGTTTAGGTTTATTTTTTTTTTTTATTTTAATTTAGGATTAGGTTTTTGTTTATGATTAGGTTTTATTTTTTATTTATTTTTAGGTTTAATTTTTAGGTCTAGGATTCTATTTAGTTTTTATTTTATTTTATTTTATGTTTATTTTATATTTAGTTTTTCTTTTATTTTGGTTTTTTATTCTTAGGTTTATTTTATTTTTTAGTTTAGTATAAATTTTATTTATTCATTTTAGTTTATTTTTATTTTTTATTTTCTTTTTATTTTTAATTTAATTATATTTTTAGGTTTAGATTTAAGTTTTATTTAAAAGTTTTATTTTATTTTTTTTTTATTTAGGTTTAGTTTTATTTAATTATTTTATTTTAGGTTTCACCAGTTTAGGTTTAAGTTTAGTTTTAGGTTTAGGGTTTAGGGTAGGTTTAGGTCAGGTTTGGAGATTTGTGGTTTAGGGTTTGTGGATTTGTAGGGTTTAGGGTTTAGGGGTAGGCTCAGGTCCTAGTTTAGTGGCTCAGGGTTTAGGTTATTTATGGTTCATTTTATTTTAGGTTTAGGTTGTTGAGTTAAGGTTTGTTTGATTAGGGAGGTTAGTTAGGGTTAGGGTTAGGTTTAGGGTTTATTTTTTTAAAGAGGTATGTTTATTTTATTTATTTTTATATTATTTGTTTTATTTTTTTTCTTTATTTAGGTTATTTTTTTTATATAGTTTATTTATTTATTTTAGTTTGGTTTTTTTAGTTTATTTTTTATTTAGGTTTATTTTTAGTTGAGTTTTATTTTATTTTATAAGGTTTTTTTATTTTTTTTAGGTTTTAGGTTTTATTTTATTTTATTTTTAGGTTTTAGGTTTTATTTTAGGTTTATTTTTAGGTTTATTTTTTAGTTTATTTTTAGGATTTTAGTTTATTTTTAGGATTAGTTTAGTTTATTTAGGTTTAGTTTATTTTAGTTTATTTATTTTAGGTTATATTTATTTTATTTCTTTATTTTATTTAGGTTTAGGTTTTAGTTTAGGTTTAGGTTTATTTATTTATTTTATTTATTTTTAGGTTTTATTTAGTCAATTTTTTTATTATAGTTTTATTTATTTTATTTATTTGATTTATTTTATTTTAGTTTATAGTTATTTATTTTATTTATTTATTTATTTTATTTATTATTTTTTAGGTAAGATTTTGTTTAGGTTTTATATTTTAGGTTTAGGTTTTTATTTTATTTATTTTATTAGTTTAAGTTTAGTTTAGGAGGAAAGTTTATAGTTTAGTCAGTTTTAGGTTTATTTAGGTTTTTGGGGTTTAGATTAGGTTAGGTCAGTGGGTAGGGTTTAGTGATAGGAGAGCCATGATTAGGGTCATAGAGAGTTTTAATTTCAGGTTAGGGTTTAGGTTTAGGTATAGGGTAAGGTTTTTAGTAAGGTTAGATTTAGTTAGGTTTAGGTTAGGTTTTAGTTAAAGTTTATTTAGGTTTAGGTAATTTAGGGTTTAGGGTAGGTGAGGGTATTATTTATTTTGTTTTATTTTTTTTTTAAAACCAGGGTTTAGTTTATTTTATTTTATTTTTTAGTTTATTTTATTTTTTTCTTTTATTTAGGTTAATTTTTTTATTTTATTTATTTTAATTTATTTTAATTTTAATTTTATTTGGTTAATTTTTAGGTTTAGGTTTATGTTTATGCTTATTTAGTTATATTTTTATTTTATTTTAGGTTTAAGTTTTATTTTATTTTTTTATTTTAAATTTTATGTTAGGTTTATTTTATTTTTATTTTTAGTTGAGGTTTAGGTTTATTTTAGTTTATTTTATTTTATTTAGTTTAGGTTTAGGATTAGTTTATTTGTGTTTAGGTTTTATTTATTTTATTTTAGATTTTTTTTTTTTATTTAGGTTTATTTTTAGTTTATTAAGGTTTATTTTTTTATTTTTAGGTTTATTTTTAGGTTTAGGTTTTATTTAGTTTTATTTTTTTATTTTGGTTTATTTCATTTTATTTATTTAGTTTTATTTTATTTATGTTTTATTTTTGGTATTTTATTTTAATTTTGTTTAGTTTTTTTTATTTTAGTTTTATTTTTATTTTATTTTATTTTATGTTTAGGTTTAGGTTTATGTTATTTTAGGTTTTAGGATTTTATTTTATTTTTTTATTTTTTTATTTTATTTAGGTTTTTTTATTTTATTTATTTTAGTTTTATTTAGTTTAGGTTTAGGTTTTAAGTCAGGGTTAGGTTTGGGGTTTAGTTTAGGTTTGGTTAGGTTAAGTTTTGGGTAGGGTTTAGATTTAGGATTTAGGTTTTAGGTTTAGGTGGTTTAGGGTTTAGGGTTTGATTAGTTTAAGGTTTTAGGTTTTAGGTTTAGGTTTAGGGTGGGTTTTAGGGATTAGAGTTCCAAGATTAGGGTTTAGGGTTTTATTTTATATTTTTATTTATATTTTTTTTAATTAAAGTAAACTAGTAGGTTAAGGGTTATTTAGTTTATTTAGTTTTTATTTATTTATTTTATTTTATTTTATTTTATTTTTACATAGGTTTATTTTATTTTTATTAGTTTAGTTTATTTATTTTAGGTTTATTTGTTTAGTTTAGGTTTATTTTTAGTTTAGTTTTATTTTTATTTTATTTTTTTAGGTAGGTTTTATTTTATTATTTTGAGGTTTATGTTTAAGTTTTTTTTTAATTTTTTTCAGTTTTGGTTTTAGGTTTCTATTTTAGATTTATTTTTAGTTTTTTATTTTATTTTACTTTATGTTTAGGTTTACAATTAGGTTTAGTTTATTTTAAGTTTAGGTTTTATTTATTTTAGTTTAGGTTTAGGTTTATTTTATTTTATTTTAAGTTTATGTTTTTTTAGTTTAGGGTTTAGGTTTTATTATTTATTTATTTTTTAGGTTTTATTTTTAGGTTTATTGTTAGGTTTAGGTTTTTATTTAGTTTTTAGTTTATTTTAATTTAGATTTATTTTATTTTTTTATTTTAGGTTTAGTTTTTATTTTATTTAGGTTTTTTATTTTTTAGTTTAGTTTAGGTTTTTATTTAATTTATTTTCTTTTAGTTTTTATTCTTATTTTATTTTCTTTTTTTAGGTTTTAAGTTTAACTTTATGTTTAGGTTTAGGTTTTAGCTTAGGGTTTTATTTTATTTTACTTTAGATTTCTCATTAACTTTATTTTTAGGTTTCTTAACTTTATGTTTAGGTTTTCAACTTTTTAAGGTTTAGGGTTAGTAGAGGGTTTGGGGTTTAGGGTTTAGGGTTTAAGGTTTAAGTTTTGGGGTTTAGGGTTTAGGCTTTAGAGTTTAGGTTTTAGGGTATATGGTTTAGGGTTTAGGATTTTATGGTTTAAGTTTAGTGTTTAGGATTTAGGGTTTTTATGATTTAGGGTTTAGGGTTTGGAGTTTAGTTTTTAGATCTAGGGTTCAGGTTTTATTTTAGGGTTTAAGGTTTTTGGTTTTTTTTAGTAGAGAAAAAATTCATATTCAACATTTCTTCTTTTTTATTTCATCAATCAAGTAACACACCAAGTTTTTTAAGACACAAGAGATGACATAGATATAAATGAGCATGCATAGAGCAAATCAAAAACCCTAGATAACTAGAACCGTCTCTACTGTAAAGACACGGTTCCATAAGCAGCAGATCGGATCAGTCATTCTTCAATTTTGGGTTTTATTTTTTATTTATTTAAAGGTTTTACTTTAAGGTTTATTTTTAAGTTTACATTTTATTTAGTTTTTATTTTATTTTATTTTTATTTTACATTTAGTTTTTCTTTATTTAGGTTTTCATTCTTAACTTTATTTTAATTTTTAGTTTAGTCAAGGTTTTTATTTATTTTATTTTAGTTTATTTTATTTTTAGGTTTAGGTTTAGGTTTTAGTTTATATTTTTATTTTATTTTATTTCTTTATTTTATTTAGGTTTAGGTTTTTTCATTTATTTTATTTTTAGATATCATTTACTTTAGATTTAGGTTTTTAGGTTTTTAGGGTTTAGGGTTTAGGGTTTATGGTTTTGTTTTAGGGTTTAGGGTTTTAGGGTTTAGGGTTTTAGGATTTAGGGTTTAGGGTTTAGGGTTAGGGTTTAGGGCTTAGGGTTTAGGGTTTAATGTTTAGGCTTTAGGATTTAGGGTTTTTAGGGATTAGGGTTTAGGGTTATCTTAGGGATTAGGGTTAATTTTGGTTTAGGGATTAGGGTTTAGGGTTTAGGCTGGTTAGGGTTTTTATGGTTTAGTGTTTAGGGTTAGGGTTAGGGTTTAGGGTTTATGGTATAGGGTTTTAGATTTAGGTTTAAGGTTAATTTTAGGGTTTAGTGTTTAGGATTTTGGTTTAGGGTTTAGGGTTTAAGGTTTAGTCATTTTTTTTCAATTTAGTAAACCAGTATGTTTAGGTTTATTTATTTTATTTTTATATTTTTTATTTTATTTAGGTTAGTTTTTATTTTATTTAGTTTAGTTTATTTATTTTTAGTTTATTAATTTTAGTTTCAATTTTTTATTTTAGTTTATTTTTTAGGTTTAGGTTTATTTTTTAGTTTAGTTTTATTTTTATTTCATTTTTAGGTTTAGGTTTTATTTTTTATTTTTAGGTTTAGGTTTAGGTTTTTATTTTAATTTTTAGGTTTAGGTTTTTGGTTTTTATTTTAAGTTTTGTTTTTTAGTTTAGGTTTAGGTTTATTTTTTTTATTTTTTTATTTAGTTTATAGTTTAAGTATAGTTTATTTTAGGTTTAGGTCTTTTTTTAGTTAGGGTTTAGGTTTTGTTTTTTATTCATTTTTAGGTTTATTTTTTAGGCTTAGGTTTTTATTTAATTTTATTTTAGGTTTATTTTATTTTTTTTTTTTTAGTTTTATTGTATTTAGGTTTTTTTTTTTTGGGTTTATTTTATTTTAGTTTATATTTTATTTATTTTATTTTAGTTTAGTTTTTATTTTTTATTTTATTTTATTTTAATGTTTAGTTTTAGTTTACGTTTTTATTTTATTTTATTTTTTTTTATTTTTTTGAGGTTTATGTTTTTTTATTTATTTTATTTTTAGTTTTTATTTAGCTTAGATTTAGGTTTTTATGTTTTTAGGGTTTAGCATTTAGTGTTTAGGGTTTGGGGTTTAGGGTTTAAGGTTTAGGGTTTATGGTTGTAGGTTTTAGGGTTTAGGCTTTAGGGTTTAGAGTTTAGGGTTTAGGGTTTTAGGGTTTAGGGCTTAGGGTTTAGGGTTAGTTTTAGGGTTTAGGATTAGGTTTTTTGAAATTTTTTAATTTTTAATTTTTTTAAAATTAAAGCTAAGTTTAGATTTATTTATTTATTTTTTATTTATTTTAGTTTACTTTATTTCTTATTTTTATTTAGGTTTATTTTTATTTTTATTCAATTTATTTTATTTATGGAGTGTAATTTTAGATGTTATAGTGGTAGTGTTGTGACTTTAGGTGAACAAGTCATTAAAAAGAGTGAGCGGTTTAGAAATTTAGACTCTATTGTTCAAAATGATGGTGAAATAGATGAAGATGTTATTAGTAGAATTCAAGTTGGATGGTTGAAGTGTAGGAATGCGCTTGTCCTATTGTGTGATAGAAAAGTACTACTTAAGCTTAAGGAAATATTTTATAAGATGGTGGTAAGACACTGATTTATGGTGCTAAATGTTGGCCAATAAAGAAGGATCAGACTAAGTTAGGTGTTGCGAGAAGAGGATGCTCTGGATGAGTGGCTTTACTCTTAGAGATAAAATCAATGTCTATGTTTAGGAAAATGTTGGTGTAGCTCCAGTGGTAGATAAAATTAGAGAGAGTGGCCTTAGATGGTTTGGCCACATAAAGCTTCGGTCATCCAATGACCTGGTTAAGAGAGTAGATGCATTAGATTTTCTTATGTTAAGAAAGGTAGAGGTAGACCTAAAAAGACATGGTTAAGATGTATAAAAAATAACCTTAGTATACATGAATTGAATGAGAATTTGACACATAATTGGACACAATGGAGAAGAAGGATTCTTGTAGCTAACCCCACTTAGTGGGATAATGGCTTGTTCTTGTTGTTGTCGTTGTTGTTGTTGTTGTTGTTGTTGTTGTTGTTGTTGTTTAGTTTATTTATTTTAGGTTTAATTATTTTAGTTTAGGTTTTTTATTTTTATTTTATTTTCAAGGTTTAGGTTTAATTTTTTATTTTTAGGATTAGGTTTAGGTTTTTATTTTATTTTATTTAGGATTTAGGTTTTATTTATTTTAGTTTAGTTTATTTTAGTTTAGGTTTAGTTTTATTTTTTTTAATTTATGTATTTTTTTTAGTTTAGGGTTTAGGTTTTATTCTTTCTTTATTTTTATGGTTTATTTTTTGGTTTATTTTTTTAGGTTTAGGTTTTTATTTAGTTTGTATTTTATTTTAGTTTTATTTTGAGTTTAGTTTTTATTTTATTTTGTTTTTTTATTTTTTAGTTTAGTTTAGGTTTTCATTTATTTTATTTTAGTTTAGTTTTTTTAATTTTATTCTCATTTTAGGTTTAGATTTAAGTTTTAGTTTAGGTTTTTATTTTATTTTTTTATTTTATTTTAGTTTAGGTTTTATTTATTTATTTTATTTCTAGGTTTTATTTAATTTAGGTTTATGTTTTTAGCTTTTTAGGGTTTAGGGTTTAAGGATACTTGAGGGTTTAGAGTTTAGGGTTTAGGGTTTAGGTTTATGGTTTAAGGTCTACGGCATAGGGTTTAGGGTTTAGGGTTTAGGTTTTAGGGTTTAAGGTTTATGGTTTAGAGTTTAGGTATTTTAGGGTTTAGGGTTTAAGGTTTATAGTTTTAGGATTTAGTGTTTAAGGCTAGGGTTTAGGGTTTAAGGTTTAGGTTTTAGGGTTTAAGTCTAGGGTTTAGGGTTTAAGGTTTAGGGTTTAGTGTTTAGGCTTTAGGGCTTAGGGTTTTTAGTGTTTAGGGTTTATGGTTTAGGGTTTAGAGTTTAGATTTTAAAGATTAGGATTAGTTTAAGTTTAGGATTAGGTTTAGGGTTTAAGGTTTATTAGGTTTAGGTTCATTTAGGTTTATAGTTTAATTTAGGGTTTAATATTTAGGTTGAGGTTAGGTTAGGTTAGAGTTAGAGTTAAGTTATAGGGTTTAAGGTTTAGGGTTTATGCTTAGTTTAGGGTTTACGATTTGAAGTTTAGGGTTGTAGGTTTAGGGTTTAGGGTTTAGGATTTGAAGTTTAGGGTTGTAGGTTTAGGGTTTAGGGTATTTTTAAAAAATTAAGTAAATTAATAGGTTTAGGTTTATTTAGTTTTATTTATTTATTTTTGTTAATTTATTTATTTATTTTTACTTAGGTTAATTTTTTATTTATTTTAGTTTATTTATTTCAGGTTTACTTATTTTAGTTTAGGTTTTTCATTTTAGTTTATTTTTTAGGTTTCAGTTTAGGTTTAGGTTTTTTTTTAGGTGAGTTTTGTTTCAATTTTAATTTTTAGTTTTAGGTTTTCTTTTCTTACTTTTAGGTTTAGGTTTAGGTTTTTATTTTATTTTTTTAGGTTTACATTTTAGGTTTTATTTTTTAGTTTAAGTTTAGGTTTATTTTTAGTTTTATTTTATTTTAGTTTAAGTTTAGGTTTAGGTTTAGGTTTTATTTATTTTAGTTTAGTTTATTTTAGTTTAGGTTTAAGTTTATTTTATTTTATTTATTTTGTTTTTATTTTATGTTTAGGTTTTTTTTTGCTTTAAGATTTAGGTTTTATTTTTTATTTATTTTTAGGTTTTATTTTAAGGCTTATATTTTAGGTTCAGGTTTTTATTTTATTTTACTTTCTTTAGGTCTTTTATTCTTAGGTTTGTTTAATTTTTTAGTTTAGTTTAGGTTTTTATTTGTTTTATTTTAGTTTATATTTATTAGTTTATTTTATTTCATTTTTAGGTTTAGATTTAGGCTTTAGTTTAGTTTTTTATTTTATTTTATTTTATTTATTTTATCCAAGTTTAGGTTTTTTTATTTTTTATTTTTAGGTTTTATTTAGTTTACGTTTAGGTTTTTAAATTTTTAGGGTTTAGGGTTTAGGGTTTAGGGTTCGGGTTTAGGGTTTAGGGTTTTGTTTTGGGTTTAAGGTTAGGGTTTAGGTTTAGTGTTTAAAGGGTTTGGGGTTTTAGGTTTAGGGTTTAAGCTTTAGGGTTTAGTGCTAGTTTAGGGTTTAGGGTTTAGGGTTTTAATTTAGGTTTACGTTTTTAGTTTAGGGTTTAGGGTTTAGGGTTATTTTTAGAGTTTAGGGTTTAAGGTTTTTTAAAAAAAATTAAGCAAACCAATAGGTTTAGGTTTATTTAGTTTATTTTTTATTTATTTTAGTTTATTTTATTTTTTTATTTTTATTTAGGTTTACATTTTATTTTTTAGTATTGTTTATTTATTTTAGGTTTATTTATTTTAGTTTAAGTTATTTATTTTAGTTTATTTTTTAGGTTTAGGTTTAGGTTTATGTTTATCTTTTAGTTTAGTTTTTTTTATTTTATTTTTAGGTTTAAGTTTTATTTTTTATTTTTAGGTTTAGGTTTAGGTTTTTATTTTATTTTTTTAGGTTTAGGTTTTAGGTTTTTTTTTTAGGTTTATTTTTAGGTTTTTATTTTTAGTTTTGGTTTAGGTTTATTTTTAGTTTATTTTATTTTATTTTGTTTAGGGTTTAGGTTTAGTTTATTTTAGGTTTAGGTTTAGGTTTTATTTATTTTAGTTTAGGTTTATGTTTATTTTATTTTGTTTATTTTAGGTTTAGGTTTTTTAGGGTTTAGGTTTTATTTTTTATTTATTTTTAGGTTAATTATTTTAAGTTTAGGATTTTATTTAGTCATTATTTTGTTTTATTTTTGGTTTAGTTTATTTTTTTTATTTAGGTCTTTTATTTTTAAGTTTATTTTATTTTTAGTTTAGTATAAGTTTTTATTAATTTTATTTTATTTTAGTTATTATTATTATTTTTTTTTTTAGGTTTAGGTTTAGGTTTAAGTTTAGGTTATAGTTTAAGTTTTTATTTTATTTTATATTTTTAATTTATTTAGGTTTAGGTTTTTTTATTTATTCTATTTTTAGGTTTTATTTAGTTTAGGTTTAGGTTAGGGTTTATAGTTTAGGGTTTAGGGTTTAGGCTTTACGGTTTGGGTTTAAGGTTTAGGGTTTAGGGTTTAGAGTTAGGGTTTAGGGTTTAGGATTTAGGTTTTAGGGTTAGGGTTGGGTTTTAGTTTAGGGTTTAGGGTTTTGTTTGTTTTTTTTGAACATAGAATAAATTTAGAATCAATGTTTCTTCTTCTCGATTTCATTAACAAACCGAGTGAGGTAATCAAATGACCTCCTTGGGGCTAGCTAAAACCTGTGTTCTCAGGATGTCCATACTATACCCATTACCATTCAATTATTTATAAATCAACACATGAATAGAAAGAAGCTGGATATTCATACACTTACGCTATAAGCACATGCATTTCTTATTTATTTATAACTAGCAACATAACTTATATTAATATTCATTTATAAGCTTTTGAAAAATACATTTGGATTTAATAGTGATAATAGCCACACATATATTAAATTAAATCAACACATGGAAGCTTATATAAAGGAAATCCATTTTACTTTACTTGATTTTGAAAAGATGGATGCATGAATTCAAATGACATACCAAATTTAACATGATTGGAAGAGGACAATCAAATATTAGCATGTGATTCATTGAACCAAACTAGTTCTTAGGATAATAAAATCAAATAAGATTATTTAAAAACCAAAGCTTCTTTATTAATTAAGTTTTGGATTTGATTTGAGTTAAAGAAGAAGAGAAATCATCACTTGCTTTTTTAAACCAATTCCCATATTAGTGATTTGATTTAACTTAAAGAAATGTAATTAAGTTGATTTATGGGTTAATTAAGTTGAACCCTTAATTAGATGAATTAATTACCCTTACCTATGTCACCTTAAATTAATTAAATAAATAATTATGAACAACATGATATGCATAAAAATAAACTTGTAATGATCTAGGAAATAAAAGGGGTGCACTTGGCTCATGATTAATAGTTAATTAGATTAAGGGACTTAATTACTCTTATAGTTTTCCCACACATGTGGACTAACCATAATTTCATTAAACTTCGTTTAGGTTATTAAACACCCAAAGATCTACCCCATGATTTAATTAATTAAGGTGCGATGCGGTTATGATTTCAATTTGATTAAGTGATTTATTTAATTAATTAGTTAGATCTTAATTAATTTCATTTTAAAAAGGGTAAAATGAACTTAATGAAAGGGGTCCCAACCCTATTCTTTTGTTCACTTACTATTGAACAATGATTAATAAACTTAATTAACTAATTTATTACTGTTCACGGGATTAATTAATCATTTTTAACTTAAAATAGTAGTTAAAGTTTAATTAGTCAATTTTCTTAATTAAATGAGAAATAAATCCCAAGAAAATATGGGAGGCAGATGTCATCCCATTAAGTTAACTATAAATTTAGAATTAATTGCTCAAGTAATTAAAAGTAATTAAGCTAATTTTGTAATTAAACCTTAATTACTATTCAAAATTAGTTAAGATAATTTTTAATTAATTCTCCTCTTAAATACCTTTAAAATGAGTATTTATTTCTAATTTTTGATTTTGTCTATGATTTTTTATAATTTTAAAAATTTTAGTCTAAAATGATTAATTAAAGCTAATTAAAGCATGTAATCATGGCGCCATTGGCGTACGCACTTTCCGCGTGTGCCACGTGATTAGGTACTTAAAACTTATCTACTTAGTGCCTATATGGTGGCGGGGATGTGATTTCTTATGCCATCGATCCTAGATCGGATAGTCAATTAATCTCGGCTTAATAGATTAAATCATCAATGCGGATCTAATGGCGTCCATTACGATCATGCGAATGGATGGTGCACAATCTAATGTCGCTTGAGTGAGGAGAATGGAGTGCATGCGCCATTGCTCACTTGATGCGAGCTTACTCGAGCTTGGATCAACTCCAAAATGATCCGACACCTTCACAACCTCAATCAAAGGGGATCCAATAATCAAGATCACATGAGATGCAACTTTTCTTCAAAAACCTCCAACCCATTTATGTCTAAGGATCGATTATGGAACCATACCTCACAAGAGCTCAAGATCGATGCCTCGAATTATTAAGGAAGCTTCATCTAGTGGAGATGAAGCCCTGTTGAGCAGTAATTGGATCAATTCATCGATGTTCGCTTTAAAGGCCATGAACCGATGATTCAGAGCAAGACTTTGATCGAAGCCCCACCTCCGGTGCTCAAGAAGCTTGGGAGATGATTCATTCTTGCTCAACAATGCCTAGGGAAGGTGCGTGCAAAGTTAGTTTGAGTTTGATGATGAAAAGAGGAAGTTAGGTCAGAAATGGGAGTGTCTTACTTTGGGATGAGGACTAGCATTTTGATTGAGAAATGAGCTTAGGGAATGGCTCTGAGGCGTCTTGGGTAGCTAAGGCTCTAACGAATGATTTTTGTGTTTGTTTGAGTGGAAACGAGCCCCCTTACTCTTAATTGGATAGTGGGATCTAGTTTGGCTTCTTATGCCATCTCAGGGAGTCTTGGGAGGTAAGGAGGAGGTGAGTTGTCTCTGCTTTATTGGTTGAAGGTGTGGAGGTGGCTGCCAAGGAGGAATCATGGGTGTCGTATGGGTTTCAAATGTCCAATGGGGAGGGTGAGGTGATTTCACCTCTTATGGGTCATGGTTTACCCAACCACCTCTTTGGTTAGGGCGGTGTCTGGTGCCTAGGCGGACCATTGGGAGAGTACCAAGTGGCCAAGGAATATAAATGACCACTTACATGGGTGATTTGTCTAATGTGATGTCCTTGACCTAAGGGTAGAATGATCATTTGGCATTGGATTTGAATTGGGCAGATTTGAAATGAGCCAAAAGTGGGCTAGCATAAATTTCAAGTTAGTTGGAATTAATTTGGTTAGGTTTGGCTCAGTTTGACTCATTTAGGTCAAACTGAGTTTGGTTGGGACAAGTTGACCAATTGGTCAAATTGGGTCAAACCAAGGGTTAGGTCAAGTTCATATGATCATTTGGGATGTTTTGGTTTAATATGTTTGGTTTAGTTTGGCTTAGATTTGATTTTGGCTCATTTGAATTCATTTGGGACAAATGGGTTAAGTTGACCAATTTTACCAAATTAGCCAAATTTGGATTGGTGTTGGTTTGGGTTTAGTTGACCAGATGATTGAGGCTTTGGTTTCAATTAATTTGGATCTAGTTTTGATTTAGGCCAACTTGAACCTTTAGGTCAATTTAAGTAGGTCAATTGGGTTTAATTGGGTCCAATCATAGCTTTGGTAAAATTCAATAATCAATTTAGAATGAACTTAAGCCATTGGTTGCAATCAATTTGGTATTTTAGGTCAATTTGGGCAACTTGGATAAAGACAACCAATTGAGCTTGCAATTGAAGGTCAAGTCATATTCAAATATTGATTTTGATTTGGTAAGAATCATTAGTTTCAAGGGATTTGGCATAAGTTGCAATTTGGATAGTTTGGGTTCATATGGGTTAAGGGGTTGACTTGGTCAAATGACCAAGTTGACTTTATTTGACCCAATTTGTGATAACGATCAACTTAGGGTGATCAACAGTCATGATGGGAGGTTTTGATGGGCTTGGTTCAATCCGATTTGGGTATAATTAGAACTTGGCTTAAATTGGTCAAATTGGCCACTCTGGGTCAAGTGGACCAATATGGTTTAGTTGGGTTGATTTTGGGTTGAGTTTGATTTAATTGAGTTTATATATGGATTTAGGATTAATATATAAATTCAACAGCAGTATCTTTAGTTCAAATGGGTTTTGGTTCATCGAGCATTTCAAGTCAAAAGGGTTAAGTTGGGTTTGACTTGGGTTGATTTGGTTTGGCTTGATGATTGTAGATTTCATTTATATTTATGAATATGATTGAAGGTATGATTGATTCATGAAAAATCAATTGAATTTGGGTTTTGGAATGAATTAATTTGACTAAGTCCATGGAGTTGGGTCATAGCTTAGGTTTGGATTTTGATTTGGTTTGATTTAGTTTTCTTTGATTTAAATGTATATTTCATTTAAATTTGTGAAGAAATTAAATAAAATATGATTGATTTGTGAGAAAATCAATTGAATTTGACATTTGGATTAAGATTTAGCTAAGTCCATGGGATAGGTCACATGGCTTAGGAAGAGTTTTGATTGAATTTGATTTAGCTTAATTTGGATTTGATCATTTGAATGTAGATCGATTTATATTGAGGAAGATGATTGAAGATATAAATTGATTATGAAAATCAATTGATTTTGGAATGATTTTGATTAAGATTTGGCTAAGTCCATGGGATAGGTCATATGACTTAGGAAGGGTTTCAAGTTTGGATTTGATCATGGGCTTCAATCATTTGGTTTTTAAAATTAGGGTTTGGATTTGCATTTGAATTTGATGTTTGAATTGAACTTGAGGTTTGGTTTGAGAAGGTGAACATTGATTGGATTTGGTTGTAGGGGTGGATTATCCTAATCCTTAAGGGCAACCTAATCCTATAGTTAACCTTTCTAAGTCTTTAGGCTTAGGTTAAGTGTTTACTTACTTGTTAGAAGTGTCTTATGACTAAAGAAGTCGGTGTCTAGAAGACTCTTAAGTCTAAGATGGGAAGATTGAATCCACACTTTCGAGAAGTGGCGAGGCCTAAGGCTCCATAGTGTTGCCTTGGAGATAGATGATTAGAAGGCTGAAGCAAGTTTCACATTATAGACTAGGATACATCTTTCAAGCTTTGCTTGGGAGACCATGGATACATGTGAACAACATAGTTCCATCCTCTATATATCGTGTTTGAAGTTTATGAGAGGTGGGATTGTCTCTTGTGTCAAGGAGATCTCAAGCCATTTACAGTTCATGATTGGCATATACAACTTACTACAACAAGCTTAAAAAAAAGAAAAAAAGAAAGAAAAAAAAAAGAAAAAAAAAAAAGGAAAAGAAATAGAAAATGAAAAGGAAAATAAAGAGTGGAAATAGACTTAGAGGAAGGCGTGACATTATTCCACCCAGTTCATTACTCCAAACATATGGGTAAAATGACTTGACCTCCACAGAGGTTTAGAGGGTCCGGTGAAAAATCTCCTTATTGGCTACCCAATAGAGGATTTATCCCAGCTACTAGGAGTACACCTACTATCCATATAGACATAGAATCTAGTTCATAGGATGAGTTTTATATAGTTAGCATACCATTGACTCTTCTCATAGTATTCCTTGGACACTTGAGCCATATATTATATTAATGTGACATATGTTATGTAACATTATATTTTAATATATATATAATATACATTACATTATGTACATTATTATATTGGTTGAAAATATTTATTTCTTACATTACACCTTAAAAGCACTTTAAGGATGTTCCAAAAACCTTATTTGGCCAAATCCCATCATCTTATATAAAATGTATTATTGAATTATACCGGTACAAACTCTACTACATATACAAACAAAAACAAAAAATACTAAAAATAAGTAGTAATAATGGTATGCTATAGTTCTTGCCACTATGTTATGGCATCCTATATTATAATACACTATAACATATTTTATTATATATATATTTGCATCAAATCACAAGGGATTGCTTAAGAAAAAAAATCATAAAATTAGTCTAAACAATAAAAACTATATATTTTAATTCATTATCATATTTTAAATTGAAATAATATATTATGATGCCATGCTATACTATTATGAATTTGGCCAAATTCTACCATTTTAAAGTCTAAATCAACATTTTTATAAATAATGCTAGTGTAGGCTTTGCATGATTGCAAAATACTAAAATAATTTAAAATACTGAGAATAATATATTATGATATATGATCTTATATACTACAACATATAATATTTAGTTTGAACATAAAATCTTACTTTTTTTGACAACAAGAAACACACCTTTTGGTACACTACCTAATTCCCACTTCAAATTTAACAAATTTCATCATCTAATTTATTAAATCAATATTTTTATGATTTATATTAATATAGAGAACAATACCATAATATACTAAAACATTTCAAAACATCTTATAACATCCAAAACACATATATGATGATGCTACATTATAATATATATATTATTATGATTTAGGGTTAGGGTTTAGGGTATTCAAATCTCTAATAGTTAGCGAAAGTCTCTTGAAGACATTTTCTTTAGCTACCATAAAGTTAGGATTAAATTTTTAGATCTACTCTCTAATGACAACTTTATTCAATGTTTAGGGTTTAGGATTTAGGGTTAGTGTTTAGTTAGTTGCTAGTTTAGGGTTTAGGGTTTAGGGTTTAGGGTATGGGGTTTGTGGTTTAGGGTTTATGGCTTAGGGTTGTAGGTTTTTGAGGTTATGGTTTAAGGTTTTAGGGTTTAGTGTTTAGAGTTTAAGGTTTAGGGTTTTAGAGTTTAGGGTTTAGGGTTTAGGGTTTAGAGTTTTAGGGTTTAGGATTTAGGATTTAGGGTTTAAGATTTAGGGTTTAGGGTTTAAGTTTTAGGTTTTAGGTTTTAGGTTTAGGGTTTATCTTTTTGTGTTTAGGGTTTACTGTTTAAGTTTTTTTTTAACAAAGAACAAATTTAGATTCAAAATTTTTTTCTTTTCAATTTGATCAACCAAGTAGCACCCCAAGTTTTCTAAGACATGGCGACCATAGGTAAAAAATGAGTACCATCAGACAAGCAAAACCCAAGATAAAATATGCTCTACTTTAAGACAGTTCCATAAAGCGGTCGGATAAGCCATTCTTTAGTTTCTCAAGTTCTATCAAAACCACCCCGTCTCTCAGTAGCGAGGATCTACCATCATATCACGATCTCCCTCCACCACCACCATGACTGTAACCTCCATCGCTCATCCCACCTCCATAACCACCACTGCTCCGACCACCACCTCCATATCCACCACCATCTCCATATCCCCCACCACCCTTATGATAATTTCCACCTCCACCTTCATCTCCACCGCCAAATCTAGATTGACCCTAGTTGGTGATGTTCACTGGTCAAGGTTCTGCCCATACTTAAGGTTTAGGGTTTTATGGTTTGGGGTTTTTGGTTTAGGGTTAGGGTTTAATGGTTTAGGGTTTAGGGTTAGTTTAGGATTTATAGTTTAGGGTTTAGGGCCTTTTAGGGTGTAGGGTTGTAGGTTTAGGGTTTAGGGCTTAGGATTTAGAGTTGAGGGTTTAAGGTTTTTTTTAAATTAAATCGATAGGTTTAAGTATATTTAGTTTATTTAGCTTATTTTTTATTTATTTTAGTTTATTTTATTTATTTATTTATTTATTTTTTATTTTTATTTTATTTAGTTTATTTATTTTAGGTTTATTTATTTTAGTTTAGGTTTTTTCTTTTATTTTATTTTTGGTTTAGGTTTAGGTTTAGGTTTATATTTATTTTTTAATTTAGTTATATTTTTATTTTATTTTTTACATTTAGTATTTTTTATTTTTTGGTTTTGGTTTAGATTTTCAATTTATTTTTTTAGGTTTTATTTTTTAGTTTAAGTTTAGGTTTATTTTTATTTTTTTTTTAGTTTAGGTTTTAGGTTTACTTTATTTTAGGTTTAGGTGAAGTTTTATTTATTTAAGTTTAGTTTATTTTAGTTTGGGTTTAAGTTTATTTCATTTTGATTATTTTAGGTTTAGGTTTTTTCTTAGTTTATGGTTTAGGTTTTAATTTTTCTTTATTTTTAGGTTTATTTTTTTGGTTTAGGTTTTTATTTAGTTTTTATTTTATTTTATTTTAGGTTTATTTTATTTTGATTTTCATTTAGTTTTTATTTTTAGGTTTATTTTATTTATTAGTTAAGTTCAGGTTTTTATTTATTTTATTTCAATTTAGTTTTTTATTTATTTTTATGTTTAGGTTTAGGCTTTAGTTTAGGTTTATATTTTATTTTATTTAGGATTAGGTTTTCTTATTACATTTTTTAGGTTTTATTTAGTTTAGGTTTAGATTTTTAGGTTTTTAGGGTTTATGGTTTAGGGTTTAGGGTTTAGAGTTTAGTGTTTAGGCTTTAGGGTTTTTAGGGTTTAGTGTTTAAGGTTTAGGGTTAGCTTAGGGTTTCAGGTTAATTTAAGGTTTAGTGTTTAGGGTATAGGGTTGAGGTTTAACTTAGGGTTTAGGGTTAGTTTAGGGTTTAGGGTTTAAGGTTTTTAAGATTTAGGGTTTAGGGTTAGTTTAGGATTTGGGGCTTAGGCTTTTATAAAAACACTACAAACCTAAACCCCAAACTAACCATAAACCTAAGTTAACCTAAACCTAAACCCTAAACCTAAATAATAAACTAAACATAAAACATAAACCCTAAAACCCAAACCAAACCCAAAATCTAAAACTTTAAACCCCAACCAATACACACCACAAACCTACTAAATCCAAAACCTAAAACCTAAACTACCAAATAAAACCTAAAATAAAATAAATAAAAAAAACTAAACCAAAATAAAATAAATATAATAAAATAAAAAAATAAAATCTAAATTAAAACTAAACTAAACTAAAAAGATAAACTAAAATTTAAAAATAAAATAAATAAAACCTAAATAAAATAAAATAAACATAAGAATAAAAACTAAAATATAAGAACTAAACATAAAATAAAATAAATTAAACCTAGATAAAATAAAATAAAATGAAATAAAACCTAACCTAAAAACCTAAAAAAAATAAAAAAAATAACAAACACTAAGCTAAGGGAAAATATAAACAAATAAATAAACAAATAAATAAACCTAAAACTAAAACTAGATAAACTAAACTAAAATAAAACTAAAACCTAAAGATAAACTAAACTAGCTAAACTAAACTAAACCCAAAAAATAAATAAGAATACTAAAAATAAACCTAATCTACTAAAAAATCTACCTAAAATTAAACCTAAAATAAAGGCAAACTAAAAAAATATAAAACCATAAAAAAGATAAAGGCTAAACCTAAAAATAAAATAAAATAAAACTCAACTAAAAAATAACCTAAACTTAAGAGCTAGGAATATAAAACTAAGATAAAAG
Organism: Cymbidium sinense; assembly: GCA_021442155.1. Lineage (NCBI taxonomy): Eukaryota > Viridiplantae > Streptophyta > Magnoliopsida > Asparagales > Orchidaceae > Cymbidium > Cymbidium sinense. The sequence continues at coordinate 75,620 of JAKCPB010001291.1, forward strand.
GCCAACTAAGATAAATGAGCTATTAAATAAATAATAAAATAACCAAATAAAATTTGTTAAACTTAAATAAATAAATTAACTAATATATAAATAAACCTACATCATTTTGCATTCAAAAGGCCAGGCCACTGATCTAGGCCCTAAAACCCCAAACCCAGCCTGACCTAAGCATGAAAAAAAATAAAGTGCTAAAGATCTTGAAACTAGACCCAGACCCTACCTTTAGGCAAAACCTAAAAAAAAAACCTATGCTAAAACTAAAAAGAAAACAAATGAGCTTTTAACAAAATAAATAAATAGCATAATGAAACCAAAATAAAAAATAAATAATAAAATCTAAACTATAATTAAATAAATAAAACCTAAACTTAACTAAAATAAAACTAAAATAAATAAAACTAAATGTAAATTAAAAATAAAATAAACCTAAAATAAAATAAAATAAAATAAAGCAAAATAAAACTAAACCTAAAATAAACCTAAAGTAAATATAAAATAAAACCCCTAAAAAAAACCTAAACTTAGATAAATGAAATAAAATAAACTAAACTCAAAAATAAACTAAACTAAAATAAATAAAACTTAAACCTAAACATAAGATAAACTAAACCTAAACCATAATTTAAATAAAACAAAATAAACTTAAAATAGACCTAAAATAAAAAACTAAAACCTAAACTAAAAAAAATAAAAAAAAATACCAAAACTACATAAATAAAATAAAACTAAACTTAAAAATAAATTAAAATAAAACTAAACTTAAAAAACATAAACTAAACAAAAAATAAATTAAAATTAAAACATAACTAAAATAAAATTAAACTAAATAAAAAAATAAACCTAAAAAAAATAAAATAAAATAAAATAAAAATAAAAATAAACTTTATATAAACATAAAACTTGTTTACCAAATTTTTGTTTTAAAAAAACTAGATCTTGTAAATCCCAAACCTTGCCCTAAACCTCTAGCCAAACCTCCACAAACCAAAACCTAAACCCACAAACCACAAACCTGACCCTACTAAACCTAAACCCTAATAAACCCTAAACACTAACCCAGGGTTTAGGATTTATGGTTTAAGATTAGTTTAGAGTTTAGGGTTTAGGGCTTTAGGGCTTAGGGTTTAGGATTTAGGGTTTAGGGTTAGGGGTTTAGGGTTTAGGATTTAAGGTTCTAGGTTTATGGTTGTAGGTTTAGGGTTTAGGGTCAGTTTTAAGGTTTAGGGTTTATGAATTAGGGTTTAGGGTTTAGGGTTTTGGTTTTTAATAAAGTAAAGATAGGTTTAAGTTTATTTAATTTAGTTTATTTTTTTATTTATTTTATTTTATTTTATTTCATTTTATTTATGTTTATTTTTTTATTTTATTTAGTTAGTTTTTTATGTTTTAGGTTTATTTACTTTAGTTTAGGTTTTTTATTTTAGTTTATTATTTAAGTTTACATTTAGGTTTATGTTTATTTTTTGGTTTAGTTTTATTTTTATTTTATTTTTAAGCTTAGGTTTTATTTTTTATTTTTAGGTTTAGGTTTAGGTTTTTATTTTATTTTTTAGGTTTATTTTTAAGTTTTATTTTTTTAGTTTAGGTTTAGGTATATATTTAGTTTAGCATTTATGTTTAGTTTATTTTAGGTTTAGGTTTAGGTTTTTTTTTTAGTTTAGCTTGTTTAGTTTAGGTTTAGGTTTATTTTAGGTTTAGTTTTTTTTTCTTAGTTTAGGGTTTAGGTTCTATTATTTAATTATTTTTAGGATGAATTTTTTGGTTTATTTTTAGGTTTAGGTTTTTCTAAGTTTTTATTTTATTTTATTTTAGGTTTATTTTATTTTTATTTAGGTTTTTTATTTTTTTGGTTTATTATATTTTTTATTTTAGTTTATGTTTTTATTTATTTTATTTTTTTTAGTTTTATTTTTTATTTATTTTATTTTAGGTTTAGGATTAGGTTTTTATTTTATTTTATTTAGGTTTAGGTTTTTATATTTAATTTCTTTTTAGGTTTTATTTAGTTTAGGTTTAAGTTTTTAGGTCTTTAGAGTTTAGAGTTTAGGATTTAGGGTTTAGGGTTTAGGGTTTAGGGTTTAGGGTATAGGGTTTAAGGTTTAGGTTTAGGGTTTAGGGTTTAGGGTTTAAGGTTTAGGGTTTAGGGTTTAAGGTTTAGGTTTTAGGATTTTGTGGTTTAGGGTTTAGGGTTTATGGTTTAAGGTTTAAGGTTTTAGGGTTTAGGGTTTAGGATTTAGGGTTTTAGGTTTAGGGTTTAGGGTTAGGTTTTTTTATATTTTTTATATTTTTTTATTTTTATGGTTTAGGGTTTAAGGTTTAGTGTTTAGGTTTTAGGTTTTAAGTTTAGGGTTCAGGGTTTAGGTTTTAGGTTTAGGGTTAAAGTTTTAGTTTAGGTTATAGGGTTTTTGGTTTTTTTTAATAGAGAACAAATTCAGATTAAACATTTCTTCTTTTTGATTTTATTAACCAAGTAACACACCAAGTTTTCTAAGATGCACGCGATGACATATATCAAAAATGAGGATGCATAAAACAAATCAAAACTCTACATAACTAGAACGTCTCTCTTGTAAAGACAGTTCCATAACAGCAGTCAGATCGGTGTTCTTGATTTCTCCAATTCTCATCAGAACTACCCTGGCCTCACGAGTAGTGGGATCCACCATCATATCCCGATCTCTCCCACCATCACCACCACATCTGTAACATTCATTTCTCCTCCATCCTGGATAACCACTACTACTCTGACCACCACCACCTCTAGATCCCCACCAGGTATGATACTTCTTTTCTACCTTTTCTCCACTTGCCGGATCTAGACTTAGCATGGTTGACGGTGATTTTCCTGTCATCAAGGTTCTATCCATTCTTAGGGTTTAGGTTTAGGTTTAGGTTTACTAGGTTTTTAGGTTTAGGTTTATTTTTTAATTTATTTAGTTACTTTAGGCATATGTTTAGGGTTTGGGTTTTAGGGTTTAGGGTTTAGGGTTCGGGTTTAGAGTTTAGGGTTTAGAGTTTAGGGTTTAGGGTTTAGGGTTTTAGAGTTTATGCTTTTAGGGTTTAGGGTTTGGGTTAGGGTTTAGGGTTTATGGTTTAGGGTTTAAGGTTTAGGGTTTAGGGTTTTGGGTTGTAGGTTTGGAGTTTAAGGTTTAGAGTTGTAGGTTTTAGTATTGTTGGTTTAAGGTTTAGGGTTTAGGATTTTTTAAATTAAGTGAACTAGTTGATTTAGGTTTCTTTTTTTTATTTACTTTAGTTTATTTATTTTAGGTTTATTTATTTTCATTTTTTATTTTAGTTTATTTTTTAGGTTTATGTTTAGATTTAGGTTTATTTTTTAGTTGAGTTTTGATTTTATTTTATTTTTTAGGTTTATGTTTTTTAGGGGTTTAGTATGTAGGGTTTAGGGTTTATGGTTTAGGGTTTAAGGTTTAGGGTTTTAGAGTATAGGGTTTTAGGGTTTAGGGTATAGGGTTAGGGTTTAGGGTTTAGGGTTTAGTGTTTAGTGTTTAGGCTTTAGGGTTTAGGGTATTTAGGGTTTAGGGTTTAGGGTTTAGTGTTTACGATTTATGGTTTAGTGTTTTGGGTTTCGGGTTTAGGGTTTTAGGGATTATGGTTTAGGGTTGTAGGCTTAGGGTTTAGGATTAGTTTTATGGTTCATGGTTTGGGTTTTTTATTTATTTTATTTTGTTTATTTTTTTAGGGTTTAGGGTTTATGTTTTAGGTTTAGGGTTCAAGTTTTAGTTTAGGTCTATTTTTAAATTAAGTAAACCAATAGGTTTATGTTTTTTTTAGTTTATTTAATTTATTTTTTATTTATTTTAGTTTTCTTTAGGTTTATTTGTTATTTTAGGCTTATTTATTTTTGTTTAGGTTTTTTATTTTAGTTTATTATTTAGGTTTAGGTTTAAGTTTATGCTTATTTTTAGTTTAGTTTTATTTTTATTTTATTTTTTAAGTTTAGGCTTTATTTTTTATTTTAGGTTTAGGTTTAGGTTTTATTTTGTTTTTTAGGTTTAGGTTTTAGGTTTTAATTTAGGTTTATTTTTAGATTTTCTTTTTTTAGTTTAGGTTTAGGTTTATTTTTAGTTAATTTTATTTTATTTAGTTTAGGGTTTAGTTTTAGTTTATTTTAGGTTTAAGTTTACAATTTATTTATTTTAGTTTAGTTTATTTTAGATTAGGTTTAGGTTTATTTAATTTTATTTATTTAAGTTTAAAGTTTTTTTAGTGTTAGGTTTAGGTTTAATTTTTTATTTATTTTTTGGTTTATTTTTTTGGTTTAGGTATTTATTTAGTTTTTATTTTATTTTATTTAGGTTTATTTTATTTTTATTATTCATTTAGTTTTTTATATATTTTTTTATTTTAGTTTTATTTTAGTTTTAGTTTTTTTTAGGTTTTATTTTATTTTATTTTAGTTTAGTTTGTATTTTTTTATTTTATTTTAATTTTATGTTTAGGGTTTAGTTTGGGTTTTTATTTTATTTTATTTTTTATTTAGCTCTAGGTTTTTTAATTTATTTTATTTTTAGGTTTTATTTAGTTTAGGTTTAGGTTTTAGGGTTCAAGGATTAGGGTTTAGGGTTTAGGGTTTAGGGTTTAGGTTAGAGTTTTTTTATTTTTTATTTTTTTTAGTGTTTAAAGTTTAGGGTTTAGGGTTTAGGGTTTAGGGTTTAGATTTTAGGTTTTGGGTTTTGGGTTTATGTTTTAGTTTAGGATTTAGGGTTTTTGGTTTTTTTCCTTAATAGATAACAAATTCTTCTTTTTTTTTTGATCAACTAGGTAACACACCAAGTTTTTTTAAAAGCGATGACATAGATCCAAAATGAGCATCATAAATAAAAAATAGAAAACTAGAATCATATCTACTTGTAAAGACAGTTCCATAAGCGGATCAAATCGATCATTCTTGACTTCTCTAGTTCCAATCAGAACCACCCTAACTTCTCGAGAAGTAGAAACCACCATCATATCCTCGATCTCTCCCTCCATCACCATCATGACTATAACCTCTATCGCTCCTCCCACCTCTAGAACCTTTCGACCACCACCTCCATATCGGCCCATCCAGATCCCCACCACCCACTGCATCAGGTTACGCCCATTCTTAGGGTTTAGGTTTAAGTTTAAGTTTATTAGGTTTTAGGGTTTAGGTTTATTTTTTTAGTTTATTTAGTTACTTTAGGTTTAGGTTTAGGGTTTGGTGTTTATGGTTTAGGGTTAGGGTTTAGGGTTTAGGATTTAGGATTGAGGGTTTAGGGTTTGATTTAGTTTTAGGATTTATGCTTTTAGGGTTTAGTGTTTAGGGTTAGGATTTAGGGTTTAGGGTTTAGAGTTTATGGTTTAGGGTTTAGGGTTTAGGGTTTAGGATTTAAGGTTTAGGGTTTAGGGTTGTAGGTTTAGTGTTGTAAGTTTAGGGTTCTTTTTATTTATTTTAGTTTATTTTATTTTTTATTTTTATTTAGGTATATTTTTTATTTTAGTTTAGTTTAGTTTATTTATTTTAGTTTAGGTTTTTTTATTTTAGGGTTAGGCTTAGGTTTAAGTTTATTTTTTAGTTGAGTTTTATTTTTATTTTCTTTTTTAGGTTTAGGTTTTTAGGGTTTAAGTGTTTAGGGTTTGTGTTTGAGGTTTAGAGTTTAGGGTTTTAGCATTTAGGGTTTATTGGTTAGGCTTTAGTGTATTTTTTTTTTAGGGTTTGAGTTTAAGGTTTAGGGTTTTGGATTTTGGGTTTATGGTTTAGGGTTTAGTGTTTAGGGTTTAGGGTTTAGGGTTAAGAGTTTAGGGTTAGTTTTAGGGTTAGGGTTTTTTGAAAATTTTTTTGAAATTTTTTTTATTTTATCTTATTTTAGGGTTTAGGGTTAGGGTCTAGGGTTTAGGTTTTAGGTTTAGGGTTTATTTTAGTTTAAGGTTTAGGTTTTGTTTTGTTTTGTTTAAAGAGAACAAATTCAGATTCAATATTTCTTCTTTATAATTTCATCAACCAAGTAACACACCAAGTTTTTTAGGACACAAGCGATGACATAGATAAAAAATGTGCATGAATAGTGCAAATAAAAACCCTAGATAGCTACAACCGTCTCTACTGTAAAGACACAGTTCCATAAGTAGCAGATCAGATCAGCTGTTCTTTAATTTCTTTAGTTCCCATTAGAACAACCTATTGTGCAGCGGATCATCATATCCCGATCTCTGCTCGCACTCTGCTATAACCTCCATCACTCCTCGCCTCCATAACCCTTTCAACCCAGACTCCATATCCCAGGCACCTCACACCATATGATACTTGCGCCTCCGGCCTCTAACTTTAGATCTAGGCAGTTGGTGATGTTCCTACCATCAAGGTCTTATTCTATGATTTAGTTTATTAGGTTTTAGGGTTTAGGTTTATTTTTTAATTTATTTAGTTACTTTAGGTTTAGGCTTAGGGTTTGTGGTTTAGGATTTAGGCTTTAGGGTTTAGGGTTAGGGTTTATGGTTTAAGGTTTAGCATTTAGGGTTTAGGGTTTAGGGTTTAGGGTTTAACATTTAGGGTTTTATGGTTTAACATTTTTTAGGGTTTAGGGTTTATGGTTTAAGGATTAGTATTTAGGGTTTAAGATTTTTTCTTTTTTTTTAATTAAGTAAATTGGTAGGTTTAGGTTTATCTTTTAGTATATTTGGTTTATCTTTTGTATATTATAGTTTACTTTATTTTTTTTATCTAGGTTTATTTTTTATTTTTTATTTAGTTTATTTTATTTATTTTAGGTTAATTTATTTTAGTTTAGGTATTTTATTTTAGATTATTCTTTAGGTTCAGATTTAAGTTCACGTTTATTTTTTAATTGAGGTTTATGGTTATTTTAAATTTTAGGTTTATGTTTAAGTATTTTTTTTTAGGTTTAGGTTTTAAGTTTTTAATTTAAGTTTATTTTTAGGTTTTATGTTATTATTTTAAGTTTATTTTAGTTTATGTTTAGGCTTATTTTATTTTGTTTATTTTATTTTTATTTTAGGTTTAGGATTTTTTTTTAGTTTAGGCTTTAGATTTTATTTTTTATTTATATTTTTGGGTTTATTTTTAGGTTTATTTTTTAAAGTTTAGGTGTTTAATTAGTTTTTATTTTATTTTATGTTTTTTTTATTTTTTCTTTTACCATTAATTTTTAGTTTTTGGAGGTTTTTTATTCCTAGGTTTATTTTATTTTTTTAGTTTAGTTTACATTTTATTTATTTTATTTTAGTTTATTTTTATTAGTTTATTTTATTTTATTTTGAAGTTTAGGTTTAGGTTTTAGTTTAGGTTTCTATTTTATTATATTTTTTAATTTTATTTAGTCATATGTTTTTATATATATATTTTATTTTGAGGTTTTATATAGTTTAGGTTTATGTTTTTTGGTATTTAGGGTTTAGGGTTTTAAAGTTTAGGGTTTAGGGCTTTAAGGTTTAGGGTTTAGGGTTTAGGCTTTTGGGTTTATGGTTTAGGATTAGTTTAGAGTTTAGGGTTTAGTTTTTTAGGGTTTAGGATTAGTTTAGAGTTTAGGGTTTTAGGTTTTAGGTTTTAGGTTTAGGGTTTAGGGTTTAGGGTTAGGGTTAGGGTTTAGCATTTAGGGTTTAGAGTTTAGGGTTTAGGGTTTACATTTAGCTTATGGTTTAGGGTTTAGGGTTTAGGGTTTATGATTGTTGGTTTGTGGTTGTAGGTTTAGGGTTTAGGGTTAGTTTTAGGGTTTAGGGTTTAGGGTTTAGGGTTTAGGATTTAGGATTTACAATTTAGGTTTAGGGTTTTTAAAAAAATTAAGTAAACAGGTAGATTTAGGTTTATTTATTTTATTTTTTTATAAGTTTATTTTTTATTTTTATTTAGTTTAATTTATTTATTTTATGTTTATTTGTTAGTTGAGGTTTTTTATTTTAGTTTATTTTTTTAGGTTTAGGTTTATGTTAATTTTTTAGTTTAGTTTTATTTTTATTTATTTTTTAAGTTTAGGTTTATTTTTTTATTTTTAGGTTTAGGTTTTTATTTTATTTTTTAGGTTTAGGTTTTAGGTTTTTATTTTAGGTATATCTTTAGGTTTTATTTTTTAAGTTTACATATAGGTTTATTTTTAGTTTATTTTAATTTATTTAGTTTATGGTTTAGGTTTAGTTTAGTTTTGGTGTAAGTTTAGGATTTATTTATTTTAGTTTACTTTATTTTAGTTTAGGTTTAGGTGTAGGTTTATTTTATTTATTTTAGGTTTAGCTTTTTTTAGTTTAGGGTTTAGGTTTAATTTTTTAATTATTTTTAGGTTTATTATTTGGGTTTAGGTTTTTATTTTATTTTATTTTTATTTTACATTTTGCTTTTATTTTATTTAGGTTTTTTCTTTTTTGGTTTATTTTATTTTTAAGTTTAGGTTTAGTTTTAGGTTTAGGTTTAGGTTTAAGTTTTAGATTAGGTTTCTATTTAATTTTTTTTTTTATTTAAGATAAGGTTTTTTTATTTTTTATTTTAGGTTTTATTTATTTGGTTTAGGTTTTAGGTTTTAGGGTTTAGGGTTCATTATTTAGGGTTTAGGGTTTAGGGTTTAAGGTTTGGTTTAGGGTTTAGGGTGTAGGGTTGGAGGTTTTAGGGTTTAGGGTTTAGGGTTTTGGTTTAGGGTTTAGGTTTAGGTTTAAGTTTAGGTTTTAGTTGAGGTTATTATTATTATTTTATTATTTTATTTAGGTTTAGGTTTTGTTATTTATTTTATTTTTAGGTTTTATTTAGTTTATGTTTAGGTTTTTAGGTTTTTAGGGTTTAGGGTTTATGGTTTAGGGTTTAAGGTTTAGGGTTTATGGTTTGTAGGTTTTAGGGTTTAGGGTTTAGGATTTAGGGTTTTAGGCTTTACAATTTAGGTTTAGGGTTTAGGATTTACTGTTTAGTGTTTTAGGGTTTAGGGTTTAGGGTTTAGGTTTGTAGATTTAGGCTGTCAGGTTAGTTTAAGCGTTTAGGGTTTAGGGTTAGGGTTTATTATTTTTTATTTTTTTATTTTTATTTTTTTGCATTAAGTAAACTTGTAGTTTTAGGTTTATTTAGTTTATTTATTTATTTTAGTTTATTTTATTTTATTATTTTATTTAGTTTAGTTAATTTATTATAGGTTTATAGTTTAAGCTTTTAGTTTTTATTTATTTTTTAGGTTTAGGTTTAGGTTTAGGTTTAGGTTTATTTCTTAGTTTAGTTTTATTTTTATTTTTTTAGGCTTAGGTTTTCTTTTTTATTTTTAGGTTTAGGTTTAGGTTTTTATCTTATTTTTTAGGTTAAGTTTTATTTTAAGTTTTATTTTTTAGTTTAAGTTTAGGTTTATTTTTAGTTTATTTTATTTTATTTAGTTTAGGTTTAGGATTAAATTTAGTTTATTTTTGGTTTAGCATTAGGGTTTTATTTATTTTATTTTAGGTTTAGGTTTATTTTATTTTTATTTAGGTTCAGATTTTATTTTAGTTTATGGTTTAGGTTTTATTTTCATTTATTTTTTAGGTTCTTTTTTTGGTTTATTTTTTTAGGTTTAGGTTTTATTTAGTTTTATTTTATTTTATTTTAGGTTAATTTTTTATTTTACATTTTGTTTTATTTTTTTTTAGATTTTTTATTCTTAGGTTTATTTTATTTTAAGTTTAGTTTAGGCTATTTATTTTAATTTAGTTTATTTTAATCTTTTTATTTTATTTTATTTTTAAGTTTATTAAGGTTTTAGTTTAGGTTTTTTATTTTATTTTATTTTATTATTTTAGGTTTATTTATTTATTTATTTTATTTTATATTTTATTTAATTTAAGTTTAGGTTTTAGGGTTAGTTTAGGGTTTAGGGTTTAGGGTTTAAGGTTTTTTAGGGTTTGTGGGTTTAGGATTTAGGGGTTAGGGATTAGGGTTTTAGGGTTTTGGGTTTTGTAGTGTTTAGGGTTTAATGTATAGGGTTTATGGTTTGTTAGTTTGATTAGGAGTTAGGAGTTTAAGGTTTAGGTTTTAAGGTTTAGGTTTAGGTTAGTTTAGTTTAGGGTTTAGTGATTTTAGGTTTTAGTTTAGGGTTTAAAGTGATTTAAGTTTAGAGTTTATTATGTTTAGGTGTAGGTTAAGGTTTTAGTTTAGGTTATATATTAAGTTTAAGTTTAGGGTTTACATTTATTTAGGAGTTTAGGTTTAAGGTTTAAGGTTTATAGCAAGGTTTAGGAGTTAGTTTAAGGTCTAGTTTAAAGTTTATATTAGAATTTAGGGGTTATAGTTTAGTTTAGTTTAGGTTTAAGTTAGGGTTTTGTGTGTTTAGGTTTAGGATTTTAAGTTTTAAGGTTTAAAGGTTTGTTAGATTTAAGTTTAAGGTTTATAGTTTTAAGGTGAAAGTTTAGGATTTGAGTTTAAGTTTAGGAGTTTAGGATTAGGGTTTAAGGTTTAGGGTTTAGTTTTATAGTTTAGGTTTAGACATAGATTTAGTGTTTAGTTTAAGGTTTAGAGTTTAGGTTTTAATTTAGGTTTAAGTTTTAGATTTAGGGTTTAGGTTAGTTTTTTGGTTTAGGGTTTAAGTTTGGACTTGGGTTTAAGTTTAGGTTTAGTTTAGGTTTAAGTTAGTTATTTTATATTTTATTTAGGTTTAGGTTCTATTTATTTTATTTTACTATTTAGTTTAGATTTAGGGAGTTTTTTAGGGTTTAATTTATGATTTAAATTTTGGGTTTTAGGTTTAGGTTTTAGGTTTTAGGTTTTAGGTTTTAGTTTTTAGGTTTAGGTTTAGGTTTAGGGTTTTAGGGTTTAGGGTTTAGAGTTTAGGTTTTAGTTTTATTCTGGTTTATATAGTTAGTTAGTTTAGGTTTCTGATTTAGGTTAGGTTTTATAATTTTATAATTTTTAATTTTTAATTTTTTAAAATGTAAACTTCTTAGGTTTAGGTTTGTTTATAGTTTCTGATTTGGGTTTTGGGTTTGGGGTTTAGGGTTTAGGTTTTTGTAGTTTTTAGGGTTTAGGGTTTAGGGTTTAGGGTTTAGGGTTAGGGTTTCAGTTAGGGTTTAGGATTAGTCTTTAGGGTTTACGGAGTAGGGTTAGTTTTAGGGTTTTGGTTTAGGGTTAGGGTTTTTTTTAATTTCTTCTATTTTTAATTTTTTAATCTTTTTTTTAAATTATACTCGTAGGTCTATTTAGTTTATTAAGTTTATTTTTTATTTTATTTTTTATTTAGGTTTATTTTTATTTTTTATTTAGTTTAGTTTACTTATTTTAGGTTTATTTATTTTGTTTATTTTATTTTAGTTTATTTTATAGGTTTAGGTTTAGGTTTAGATCTTTTTTAGTTTAGTTTTATTTTTTTTAATTTTTTAGGTTTATGTTTTATTTCTTATTTTTTGGTTTAAGTTTAGGTTTTTATTTAATTTTTTTAGGTTTATGTTTTATGTTTTTATTTTAGGTTTATTTTTAGGTCTAATTTTTTTATTTAGGTTTAAGTTTATTTTTTGTTTATTTTATTTTATTTAGTTTATTTTAGGTTTAAGTTTAGGTTTTATTTATTTCAGTTTAGCTAGTTTTTTTAGGTTTAAGTTTATTTTATTTTTATTTTAAGTTTAGGTTTTTATTCTAGTTTAGGGTTTAGCTTTTATTTTTTATTTATTTTTAGGTTCAATTTTTTGGTTTATTTTTTAGGTTTAGGTTTTTATTTAGTTTTTATTTTATTTTATTTTAGGTTTATTTTATGTTTATTTTAGGTTTAGTTTTTATTTTATTTATGTTTTTTTATTTTTTTAATTTAGTTTAGCTTTTATTTATATTATTTTAGTCTAGTTTTTACTTTTTATTTTATTTTATCTTTTAGGTTTAGGATTTAGTTTTATTTTTATTTTACTTTATTTTGGTTTAGGTTTTTTTATTTATTTTATTTTTAGGTTTTATTTAGTTTAGGTTTAGGTTTTTAGCTTTTTAGGGTTTAGGGTTTAGGGTTTAAGGTTAGTCTAGGGTTTAGGGTTTAGGGTTCTAGGTTTAGGGTTTGGGGTTTAGGGTTTAGGGTTTAGGATTTAGGGTTTATGGTTTAGGGTTTTAAGGTTCAAGATTTATGGTTTAGGGTTTAGTTTTTTTAGGGTTTAATGTTTAGGGTTTAGAGTTTAGGTTTTAGGATTAGTGTTCAAGTTTTAATTTAGGGTTTAAGGGTTTTTGTTTTTTTTAATAAAGATGAAATTCACATTCAACATTTCTTCATTTCGATTTCATCGACCAAGTAACACACCATGATTTCTAAGACATAACTGACGACATAAATCAAAAATGAGCACACACATAAAACAAATTGAAAACCAGAAAACTAGAACCGTCTGTAAAGACATAGTTCCATAAGTAGTAGATGGATTGGCCGTTCTTCACAGTTCCCATGAGGACCCACCTCTCAGTGGAGATCCACCATCATATCCCATCTCTCCCAGATACCACCACGATTGTAACCTTCAGCTTCTCCCACCTCGGTAACCATATGCGCTCCAACCACGACCTCCATATCCTGGGACCTTCAAATCCCCACCACCACTGATAGCTGTCACCTTTGTTTCGCCTTAATCTAGATCTAGGAGCGGTTGTGGTGATGTTCTTCTTTGGTTACTTATTCTTAGGGTTTAGGTTTACATTTAGGTTTATTAGGTTTTAGGGTTTAGGTTTATTTTTTAATTTATTTAGTTACTTTATGTTTAAGTTTAGCATTTGGGCTTTAAGGTTTGGGGTTTAAGGTTTGGGGTTTGGGGTTTAGGGTTAGGGTTTAGGATTTGGGGTTTAGGATTTAGTGTTTAGGGCTTAGGGTTTTATGGTTTATTCTTTTAGTGTTTAGGGTTTAGGGTTTAGGGTTTTTTAGTGTTTAGGATTTAGGGGTTTTAGGGTTTAGGGTTTAGGGTTTAGGATTTTTAGGTTTAGGGTTTAGAGTTTAGGGTATTGGATTTAGGGTTTAAGATTTTATTTAAAAAATTAAGTCAACCGGTAGGTTTAGGTTTATTTAGTATATTTAGTTTATTTTTTATTCATTTTAGTTTACTTTATTTTTTAATTTATTTAGGATTATTTTTTATTTGTATTTAGTTTACTTTATTTATTTTAGGTTTATTTATTTTAGTTAAGTTTTTATTTTAGTTTATTTTTAGTTTATGTTTAGTTAGTTTTATCATTATTATTTTTTTATGTTTAAGTTTTATTTTTTATTTTAAATTTTAGGTTTAAGTTTTTATTTTAAATTTTTACATTTAGGTTTTAGGTTTTTAATTTTAGGTTTATTTTTAGGTTTTATATTTTATATTTAGGTTTTTTAGTTTATTTTATTTTATTTTATTTTTTTTTTTTAGGTTTATTTATTTATTTATTTATTTTAGTTTAAGTTTAGGATTTTTTTAATTTTTTTATTTTAGGTTTAAGTTTTTTTTTAGTTTGGTTTAGGTTATATTTGTAATTTATTTTTAGGTTTATTTTTTAGTTTAGGTTTTCATTTAGTTTTTTTTATTTTCTTTTAGGTTAATTTTATTTTATTTTATGTTTTGTTTTATTTTAATTAGGTTTTTATTCTTAGGTTTATTTTATTTTTTAGTTTAGTTTAAGTTTTTACTTATTTTATTTTACTATTAGGTTTAGGTTTATATTTTTATTTTATTTTGTTAAGGCTTAGGTTTTTTCATTTATTTTATTTTTAGGCTTTATTTAGTTTAGGTTTAGGTTTTTAAGTTTTTAGGTTTTTAGGGTTTAAGGTTTAGGGTTTAGGGTTTAGGGTTTAGGATTTTATGGTTTAGGGTTTAGGGTTAGGGTTAAAGGTTTAGGGTTTAGAATTTAATGTTTTGGGTTTACTGGTTAGGGTTTAGGGTTTATGGTTTAGGGTTACCTTAGGGTTTAGGGTTGTTAGGGTTTTAGGTTTAGCATTTAGGCTTTTAGTTTAAGGTTTTAGATTCTGGTTTAGGGTATAGGTTGTCAAAGTTTAGGGTTTAGGGTTTTAGTGTATTTAGGGTTTAGTTTAGGGTTAGAGTTTAGGGTTTAAGGTTTAGTTTAGGCATAGGGTTTAAGATTTTGTGTTTGGGTTTAGGTTTAGATTTTAGAGTTTAGAGTTTAGGGTTAATTTTTCATTTTAAGTACACATTTAGGTTTAGTTTATTTTAGTTTTTTTATATTTTTTTTATATTTTATTTATTTTTTTATTTATTTATTTTATTTTAGGATTTTATTTATTTTTATGTTTAGGTTTATTTTATTTTATGTTTAGGTTTAGGTTTTTATTTTATTTTTAGGTTTAGGTTTAGGTTTATTTTATTTTTTATTTTAGGTTTAGGTTTTTTTTTTTATTTTAGGTTTATGTTTTATTTTTTATTTTTTTTAGGTTTTTTTATTTTAGGTTTAGTTTTTATTTATTTTAGTTTTATTTTTGGTTTTTTTTTAATTTATTTTAGGTTTATTTATTTATTTAGGTTTTAGTTTTAGTTTATTTATTTATTTAGGTTTAGTTTAGTTTTTTATTTATTTAGTTTAGTTTAGTTTTTATTTATTTTTTTATTTTTTATTTTATGTTTAGGTTTAGGTTTAGGTTTTAGTTAATGTTTTTATTTTATTTTATTTTATTTAGGTTTAGGTTTTTTATTTATTTTATTTTTAGGTTTTATTTAGTTTAGGTTTAGGTTTTTTGGTTTTTAGGTTTTAGGGTTTAGGGTTTAGGGTTTATTGTTTACGGTTTAGGTTAATTTTAGGGTTTTGGGTTTAGGGTTAGTTTTAGGATTTAGGGTTTAGGATTAGAATTTTTTTTTATTTGTTTATTTTCTTTTTTATTTAAGGTTTAGGGTTTAGGGTTGTAAGTTTAGAGTTTAGGGTTTAGGGTTAGTTTTAGGGTTTAAAGTTTAGGGTTTTAGGTTTAGGGTTTAGTACTTAAGGTTTTTTTTAAAATTAGTTAACTAGTAAGTTTAGGTTTATTTAGTTTATTTATTTATTTATTTATTTTTATTTAGGTTTATTTTTATTTTTATTTAGTTTAGTTTATTTATTGTATGTTTATTTAATTTAGTTTATGGTTTTTTATTTTAGTTTATTTTTTGTATGTAGGTTTAGGCTTATGTTTATTTTTTAGTTTAGTTTTACTTTTATTTTATTTTTTAGGTTTAGGTTTTATTTTTTATCTTTAGGTTTAGGCATATGTTTATATTTTATTTTTTTAGGTTTAGGTTTTAAGTTTATTTTTAGGTTTTATTTTTTAGTTTAGGTTTAGGTTTATTTTTAGTTTATTATATTTTATTGAGTTTTGGTTTAGGTTTAGTTTATTTTAGGTTTATGTTTCGGTTTTATTTATTTTAGTTTAGTTTATTGTTGTATAGGTTTAGGTTTTTTTTATTTTTATTTTAGGTTTAGGTTTTTTTTTTTAATTTAAGGTTCGGGTTATAGTTTAGTGTTCTGGTTTTGGTTTTTAAGAAGAACATATTCATATTCAATATTTCTTCTTTTTGATTTCATCAACCAAGTAGCACACCAAGTTTTCTAAGACATAAGTGATGACATAGATCGAAAATGAGCACACATAGAGCAAATCGAAACCCTAGATAACTAGAGCTGTCTCATAAAACATAATTCCATAGGCGGAGTGGATCGGTGCTAGTTTCTCTAGTTCCCATTAGAACCACCATGGTCTCTCAAGTAGCAGGATCCACCATCATATCCCCGATCTCTCCCTCTGCCGCTACCACAGTTGTAACCTCCTTCGCTCCTCCCACATACATAACCACCACTGCTCCGACCACCACCTCCATATCCACCAGTACCTCAAGATCCCCACCACGATCTTACTTTCCCTTTGCCTCCCCAGTCGGATCTACACTAAGCGGTTGGTGGTGATGTTCCAGTCAAGGTTACGCACATTCTTAGGATTTAAGTTTAGGTTTAGGTTTATTAGGTTTTAGGGTTTAGGGTTTACTAATTTATTTATTTACTTTAGGTTTAGGTTTATGGTTTGGGGTTTAGGGTTTAGGGTTTAGGATTACGGTTTAGGGTTTAGGGTTTTAGGGTTTATGCTTTTAGAGTTTAGGGTTTAGGGTTAGGGTTTAGTGTTTAGGGATTAGGGTCATAGCTTTAGGGTTTTTTTTTTTAGGGAAGCCCCATGTTGGGGTATTTTATTGCCACAAAAAGGGGGTTACAAGGTCCTTAAAGGGATAAACTCTAGAACTACTTGAAGAGCTACAATCGACTAAGGAGTAAATCCCTATCTAAGTACATCCAAGAGTAAAAGAAAGCATAAAATAATCAAAAAAAACAAGATGGTTAACATAATAAGCTAAAATAACAATAAAATAATGATCGGAGGATGTGGGAATGCATGATAATCTGGAGGCAGACAAAGAAGGAGAGAGAATCACACACAAAGTTATAATAAGAGGGGAGAGTTAAGGTAATATCTGAGACAAAAGTTTGAAGAAAATAATATAATATGAGTGTGTTAGTAAGGGATTGTGATAGAAGGCTCGGGGCTCAATCACATCTGTTGGGAATGCAAGTATGAGCATCAAACTTATGAAGGGTTACATCACATGAGCTACTAAGAACCAATAGAGTGAGATCATCCATCCCAACAAACACAGGTACCACCCAGGTTGTTGATGTTCTTGTGAGCTTTACTACACAAACCTAACCAATATCTTATCTAAAGAATATAGAGAATTGCTAAGGAGGATAGAGTCTCATTCAAGAAATATCATCAATATATGCATCTTGACATGAGAATACATAAACATAAGAGAGTGAGCCATCTTAGCGAATCTCATCAATAGCCATTTCCAAGAAAGAAAGTAGTCCATACAATCCCTCCACAAGAAAATTACGGAGAGCGACTTGGTGAAATTACGCTAATCAAGTCAATGTGAATTTATCATCCCAATCATATGATATATAAATGAAGCTTTGGGATATGAAACGGTCAGGAAACAAACCCCTTATTAATATCACGGAGAAAAGCAATAGTAAAGGAAGGCGACATAGCTCAACCAGAGTGCAACTAACTAAAAGTAGCACCGATAAAGTTGGTAGCAGTAAAATAGTTAGGCGGACTCAATAGCGGTGTTGAGGGCTACAATTGAGATAATCAGACAATCGACTGAAAACAAAGGCAGAAAAAAGGCAACGATAGCTCAACACAAAATGGTGGAACCAAGCGAAATTAGCAATCGATATTGGATAATCGGATCAATCATCGAGAAAAGAAACGACAAAGGCAACCGACAAAAGCTCAACATAGGAAATGGGAGCAACAACTAAAATTAGCACCAGTAAAGGCAGTTAGCGGCTCCAATATACGATTAGGGCCACAATTAGATAATCAAAGAACAATCAAAGAAAACAAGGCAACAAAAGGCAACAACATCCAAGGCAGGAAGGGACTAAAGCTCCATAATATCTCTCTTTCGAGTTGACATATAAGCACCAACCTATCGAAACTAGGTAGGAATAAGGACAACGGCAGTGTCGATCATAAATGGAGATAAATTGCATGAGCATTGAAAGCCAAAAATAGCCAAGCTAATGCAACATTTGAACCCATTCAAAGAATCAACAAGTGGATTGAGATGGGTCTCAACATTAGAATTGAGAAAATAACGGCGGTTGAGGCAACATCCAAGCCGGGGAAGAGGCGACAAATTGGCCATAAAACTCCTCTCAAGTAGACATGACAATAGTAGATAACTAAAAAAATAAAGCATAAAAATAGTTATCTGAAAGGCGACAACTCAGTCAAAGTCACCAAAACCATCACCATCGGTGACAAGATGGGAAAAAGCTTTCAGAGCATAAGACCCTGAAATTCTACAACCAACAAAGATGGAGCTAATTGAGGTGTCAAGATACAACAAGGCTAATAAATCTCAAAGACAAGAGACAACCAAAATAGCAAAAACTAGCTAGCTTGCCATAATTCCATTCATCCAGTATAATCAAAGCAATAGATACAAGTTTGACAGAAAAAAGGTGAAGAAAATAGCAGCAGAATAGGTAGACCAATGACTTGCAATGATAAACATAAAATAAAACAATAAGGAGGTTTAAAGCAAAATCTACCAAGAAAACAACAGTTTCAATAGAGACTTGCTGAACAAAATAATCCAAAAGCCTAGGGGCAGTAAGATGAGTATTAATCTAGATCGATACAAAAAAGGCATTTAAAACCGACAAGCAGAGTCCACCCATAAACATATATAGATAAAGGAAAGGATAGATAATGAATAGCTCCCCACCATAAGCCTATCTAGTAAGTGACATTGGTGAAATCGGTCGATGTCGGGATGCTTAGTTACCATAATCCAATTACGCTTGGGATAATGATAATAAAACCGGTGGGTAGATCAATAGCAATTATGCATATAAGATAAATCATTTATTAATTCCAAGCATAACAAAGAAATGAGCTTCAAGTTGTGCATATTCCAATGTAGCATAGGATGGGAGAACAGCGTAAACAAAAACAACATCCAGTGTTAGCATCAAAACCAAAAGAAAAAAAAGAAGTTTCTTTGGGCAAGGAAATCAACATTCAAAAAATAGCGGTATGGACATTTTTTTATTAACACTCCTTATAGCGGATGCACAATGATAGTCCCTTGAATAACTCCAAACTTGCGATCATGGAAAGCAAAACCGAAACAACAAAATATTGAAAAAATAACACAATTCCTTTCACTGTAATGAGATATTAGTGTAGACATGGGATATCCCGATTGAAAATAACAATAAAGAAAAGCGCAATAGGTGCTCAAAGCGATCTAAGAGCAAGCAGTTCGATATGGTTGCTTTGTCACATTAAGCTAGTATTGCCAAGGATATTGTGGTCATGTAGGCATATAGGATATACCATTGGTTAGATATAAGCAGAACTGTAGAATGGTCTTTAGGATATTCATGATCTCATCAAAGCATGAAGGGTGAAAACAATTGCGGTAAGACCAACATCAAAATGTTAACAACAAAGCGAAGAAAGTGAAAACGAAGAGGAGGGTAAACACAGTAAGAACCAAAAGAGGTAATAACAAAAATAGTAAAGGTAACACAAGGCTCAAGCGGGTTCCAATTCAAGAGATTGATGTGCATATAGTTCAACATCTTCCCCATAATATTGTAAATGCCAAAAATAAGAATTTTCCAACTAAAGGAGAAGGGGTAAAGGCAGCAAGTCATTGGAAAGAGCACAAGACAGCAATGATATGGAGTATCCATAAAGAGCACAAGGAAATAAAGAAAAAAAAGGAGGCGAAGGAGGAGAATTAGTAAGGAAGCCAGAATTGTCAAGTTAACCATACAAGTATTTGGGTAATGTAAATTGATCAAAGAAGATGATCCCATCTAATCTAGATTTGTCGACCTGAGCGTTACCTTCATGCAAACATGAGTGATGGTAAAATTCAATTGAGAGAGAAGAGCCTAGTTTGCTTGAGGAGGTAGCTACAAATAAGCATTGCTCATATTGGTAGAAGTTAAAGGTCATAGCTTTAGGGTTGTACTTAGGTTTTAGGGTTTAGGGTTTAAGGTTTAGGGCTTAAGATTTAAGCGTTTATAGTTATTTTATTTTTTTTTGTTTAGGTTTAGTTAATTTTAGTTTAAGTTTAGGTTTATTTTATTTTTTTATTTTAAGTTTAGTTTTTTTATTTTATGGTTTAGGTTTTATTTTTTATTTATTTTTAAATTTTACTTTTAAGTTAATTTTTTTAGGTTTATGTTTTATTTAATTTTTATTTATTTAATTTTAGGTTTATTTTATTTTAATTTATGTTTAGTTTTTATTTTATTGTGGTTTTAATTCTTAAGTTTATTTTATTTTTTATTTGGATTAGGTTTCTATTTATTTTATTTTAGTTTTTTATTCTTTTATTTAATTAATTTTTTAGTTTTAGGTTTATGTTTTAGTTTAGATTTTTTATATTATATTTATTTTATTTTATTTAGGTTTAGGTTCTTTTATTTATTTTATTTTTAGATTTTATTTAGTTTAGGATTAGTTTTTTTAGGTTTTAGGGTTTAGGGTTTAATGTTTAGGGTTTAGGGTTTTAGAGTTTTAAGGTTTTGTGTTTTAGGGTTTAGGGTTTAGCATTAGGGTTTAGGGTTTAGTGTTTAGGCTTTTGGGTTTTGGATTTTTAGGGTTTAGGGTTAGCTTAAGGTTTAATGTTTATTTATGGTTTAAGGTTTAGGGTTTTTAGGGTTTAAGGTTTAGTGTTTAGGTTTTAGAGTTCATTTAGAGTTTGGGGTTTAGGGTTTTAGGGTTTTAGATAGGAGTTTAGGGTTTAGGGTTTAGGTTAGTTTAGATGGGTTTATTTAAAGGTTTTAATTTAGGGGTTTTGGTTTAGGGTTTAGTTTAGGGTTTATTTTAGATTTAGGGTTTTTAAGTTTTAGGGATTTGAGTTTAGGTTTAGGGTTTATGGTTTTAGAATTAGGGTTTTTGTTTTTAGTTAGGGTTAGAGTTAGGGTTAGTTTAGGTTAGGGTTAGGGTTTAGGGTTTAGTGTTTAGGATTTTAGGTTTATTAGTTTAGAGGGTTTAGGGTTTATTTTAGGGTTTAAGATTTAAGTTTTAGGGTTTAAGTTAGTTTATTTTAGGGTTTAGGTTTTTTTTAATTAAGTAAATTAGTAGGTTTAGCTTTCTTTAGTTTATTTTTTTATTTTAGTTTATTTTATTTATTTAATTTTTAATTTTATTTTGTTTACTATTTATTTTTTAGTTTATTTATTTTAGTTTAGGTTTTTTTTAATTTATTTTTTTAGTTTAGTTTTATTTTATTTTAGATTTAGGTTTTATTTTTTATTTTTTAAGTTTAGCTTTATGTTTTTTATTTTATTTTTTAGGTTTAGGTTTTAGGTTTTATTTTAGGTTTATTTTTAAGTTTTATTTTTTAGTTTAGGTTTAGGTTTATTTTATTTAGTTTAGGGTTAAAGTTTTATTTATTTTAGGCTTAGGTTTATGTTTTATTTATTTTAGTTTAGTTTATTGTAGTTTAAGTTTAGGATTATTTTAATTTATTTATTTTAGGTTTAGGTTTTTTTAGTTTAGGGTTTAAGTTTATTTTTTATTTATTTTAGGTTTTCTTTTAAGTTTATTGTTTGGTTTAGGATTTTATTTAATTTTTATTTTTTATTTGAGGTTTATCTTATTTTATTTTTTGTTTGGGTTTTATTTTTAGGTTTTATTTTTAAGGTTTATTTTATTTTTTAGTTTAGTTTACATTTTATTAATTTTATTTTAGTTTAATTTTGATTTTTTTAAATTTATTTTTAGGTTTAGGTTTTATTTTATTTAGGTTTAGATTTATTTATTTATTTTTTTAGGTTTATTTTAGGTTTTAGGTTTAGGTTTAGGTTTAGTTTAGGTTTAGGGTTTTTTAGGTTTAGGATTTTAGGTTTAGGGTTTAGGTTTAGGTTTAGGGGGTTTAGGGTTTTAGGGTTTTAGTGTTTAGGGTTTATACTTTTAGGGTTTAAGGTTTAGGGTTAGGGTTTAGGGTTTATAGTTTAGGGTTTTAGTTTAGGGTTTATAGTTTTAGATTTAGAGTTTAGGGTTTAGGTTTTAGGATTTAGATTTAGAGTTCTGATTTAGGTTTTAGTTTTAGGTTTTAGGGTTTAGGGTTTAGTTTAGGTTTTAATTTTAGTTTAGTTTTATTTTAATTTTATTTTATTTTAGGTTTTATTTAATTTAAGTTTAGGTTTTGAGTTCAGTTTAGGTTTAATTTAGGGTTTAGGGTTCATTATAGGTTTTATGTTAAAGGGTTAAAGTTTTTGTGTTTAGGGTTTAGGGTATAGGGTTTAAGTTTTAGGATTTAGGTTTTTTAGTGTTTAGGTTTAGGGTTATTAGATTTAGGTTTAGGGTTTAGGTTAGTTTAGGGTTTAGGGTTTGAGGTTTTAGGGTTTAGGGTTTAGGGTTTAAGGTTGTAGGTTTAGGGTTCGAGGTGTAGTTTTGGGGTTGAGGGTTTAGGGTTGTAGATTTTGGAGTTTTTTTTTTTTAAAGTGGGTTTAGGTTTAGGGTTTTGTTTAGGTTAGTTTAGAGTTTAGGGTTTAGGGTTATTTTTTTATAGATTTAGGATTTAGGGTTGAGGTTATAGGTTTAGGGTTTAAGTTTAGGGTTTAGGGTTTGGGGTTTAGGTTTAATTTTTTTAAATTAAAGTGAGTTTAGGTTTATTTAGTATATTTAGTTTACCTTTTATTTATTTAAGTTTAGTTTATTTTTTATTTTGATTTAGTTTAGTTTATTTTTTTAGGTTTATTTATTTTAGTTTATGTTTTTTATTTTATTTATTTTTTAGGTTTAGGTTTATTTTTTTATTAGTTTTATTTTATTTTTAGTTTAGGTTTTATTTTATATTTTAGGTTTAGGTTTAGGTTTTATTTATTTTTTTATTTAGGTTTAGGTTTAGGTTTTATTTTAGGTTTATGCTTAGTTTATTTCATTTTATTTAGTTTAGGTTTAGGTTTAGTTTTTTTAGGTTAGGACTTAGTTTTATTTATTTTAGATTAGTTTATTCTATTTTAAGTTTAGATTTATTTAACTTTATTTATTTTTTTATTTTTATATATTAGGGTTTAGGTTTTATTTTTTTATTTTTTGCTTTATTTTTTTAGTTATAGGTTTTTTAGTTTTATTTTATTTTATTTTAGGTTTGTTTTATTTTATTTTATGTTTAGTTTTATTTTATTTAGGTTTTCTATTCTAAGGATTAGGTTTAGTTTTTAGTTTAGGTTTTTATTTTATTTTATTATTTTATTTTATTTAAGTTTAGGTTTTATTTATTTATTTTATTTTAATTATTTCTTTTTATTTTATTTTATTTAGGTTTGGGTTTTTTAGTTTTATTTTATTTATTTTAGTTTATTAGTTATTCTTAGTTTAGTTAGTTTTTATTAAGTTTATGGGTTATTTTAGTTTAGTTTATTAGTTTAGGGGTTGAGTTTTAGTTTAGTTTATGGGTTTTAATTTGGTTTAATTTTATTTTTTTTAGTTAGTTATTGGGTTTTATTTATTTGGATTTATTAGTTTAGGGTTTAGTTTTATTATTTACAAGTTTATTATTATTATTATTATTATTATTATTATCATTATTATTATTATTATTATATTAGTCGGTTTAGCTTATTTATTAGGTTTTAATGGTTTTAGTTTAGGTTTGGTTTTTATTATTAGTTTTAGTTATTTTTATTAATTTTAGGTTTTAAGTATTATTAGTTTATAATTATTTATTTAGTTAATTCTATTAGTTTTAGATTATTTAGTTGTTAGTTTATTATTAGTTTTATTATAATTATTTATTTAGTTTTTTTATTAGGTTTGGGTTTAGGGTTTAGAGTTTGCTTTGGGTTTAAGGTTAGATTAGGGTTTAGGTTTTAGGGTTTTAGGCTTCAAGGTTTAGGGTTTTAGGGTTTAGAAGGTTTAGTTTAGGGTTTAATATTTAGGGTTTTGGGGTTTAGGGTTAGGTTAAGGTTTAGGGTTTAGGGTTTAGGGTTTAGGGTTTAGTGTAGTAGGTTTAGGCTTCTATGTTTAGGGTTTAGGGTTCAGGATTTAGGATTTTGTGCTTAAAGTTTAGAGTTTAGGGACTTTTAAATAAATTAAGTAGCAGGTAGGTTTAGGTTTATTTAATTTATTTTATATTTTATTTAGGTTTATTTTTTATTTTTATTTAATTTAGTTTATTTATTTTAGTTTCAATTTTTTATTTTAGTTTATCTTTTAGGCTTAGGTTTAGGTTTATGTTTCTTTTTTAGTTTACTTTCATTTTTATTTTATTTTTTAGGTTTAAGTTTTATTATTTATTATTAGGTTTAGGATTTAGGTTTATTTAGGTTTAGGTTTAGGTTTTTTTTTTTATTTTTATTTTAGTTTATGTTTTAGGTTTTAGTTAGGTTTATTTTTATGTTTTATTTTTTTAGTTTATTTAGGTTTATTTTAGTTTATTTTATTTTATTTAGTTTAGGGTTTAGGTTTAGTTTATTTTAGGTTTAGGTTTATGTTTTATTTATTTTAGTTTTGGTTTAAGTTTATGTTTATTTTGTTTATTTTAGGTTTAGGTTTAGGTTTATTTTGTTTATTTTAGGTTTAGGTTTTTTTTTTTCATTTAGGGCATAGGCTTTATTTTTTATTTATTTTTAGGTTTATTTTTTAGCATTAGGTTTTTATTTAGTTTTTATTTTATTTTAATTTACGTTTAGGTTTGATTTTATTTAGGTTTTTTATTTTTAGGTTTATTTTATTTTTTTAGTTTAGTTTAGTTGTTTATTTATTTTAATTTAGTTTAGTTTTATTTTTTCTTTTATTTTACTTTTAGTTTTATGTTTAGGTTTAGGTTTTTGTTAAAGTTTTTATTTTATGATATTTTTTATTTTATTTAGGTTTAGTTTTTTTTTTAATTTATTTTTAGGATTTATTTAGTTTAGGTTTAGGTTTTAAAGTTTTTAGGGTTTAGGGTTTAGGGTTTAGGGTTTTAGGGTTTAAGGTTTAGGGTTATAGGTTTTAGGGTTTAGGGTTTAGGGTTAGTTTGGTTTTAGGGTTTAGGGTTAGGTTTTTATTTATTTATTTTAAATTAAGTAAATTAGTAGGTTTATATTTATTTAGGTTATTTTTATTTGTTTTAGTTTACTTTATTTTAATTTTTATTTAGGTTTATTTTGTTTTATTTAGTTTAGTTTATTTAGGTTTATTATTTTAGTTTTTTACTTTTATTTTTTTTTATTTTTTAGGTTTATTTTTTTTTTAGGTTTATGTTTTTTATTTTATTTATTAGGTTTAGGTTTTAGGATTTTATTTTAGGTTTATTTTTAGGTTTTATTTTTAAGTTTTATGTTTTAGTTTAGGTTTAGGTTTAGGCTTTATTTATTTTAGTTTAGGTTTAGGGCTATTTTATTTTGTTTCATTTAGGTTTAGGTTTTTTTTTAGTTTAAGGTTTAGGTTTTATTTTTTATTCATTTTTAGATTTTATTTTTAGGTTTGTAGTTTAGGTTTAGGTTTTTATTTAGTTCTTATTTTATTTTTAGTTTATTTTATTTTTATTTTATTTAAGATTTTTATTTTTTAGTTTAGGTTTTTATTTATTTTATTTTAGTTTAGTTTTTATTTTTAATTTAATTTAATTTTATTTTCGTTTAGGGTTATGTTTAGGTTTAGGTTTAAGTTTAGGTTTTAGTTTAGTATTTTATTTTATTTTATTTAGGTTTAGGTTTTATTTATTTTATTTTTAGGTTTATTTAATTTAGGTTTAGGTTTTAGGTTTAGGGATTAGGGGTTTCAGTTAGGGTTTTAGGGTTTAGTGTTCCGATTTAGGGTTAGGAGTTTAGGGTTAGGGTTTAGGGTTTTAAGGTTTATACTTTTAGTGTTTAGAGTTTAGGAGTATGATTTAGGGTTTAGTGTTTAGGGTTTAGGGTTAGGGTTTTAGATTAGGAGTTTAGGATTTAGGGTTTAGGATTTTTTAGGGTTTAATGTTTAGTTTAGTGTTTAGGTGTTGTATGTTTAGTATTATAGGTTTAGGCTTTATAGTTTAGGGTTACTTTTAAGGTTTAGGGTTTAATGTTTAGATTTAGGATTTAGGATTTGGGTTTTTTAAATAAATAAAATCATCGAGGTTTAGGTTTATTTAGTTTACCAAGTTTATTTTTTATTTACTTTAGTTAATTTTCTTTTTTATTTTACTTAGATTTATTTTTTAATTTTATTTAGTTTTGTTTATTTATTTTTGGTTTATTTTTTTTGGTTTAGGTTTTTTATTTTTTTTATATTTTAGGTTTAGGTTTATTTTTAAGTTGAGTTTCATTTTTATTTTATTATTTAGGTTTAGCTTTTTATGATTTTAGGGTTGAGGGTTTACAGTTTAAGGTTTAGGGTTTAAAGTTTTAGGGTTTATGATTTTAGGGGTTATGGTTTAGCCTTAAGGTTTAGGGTTTATGGTTTTGGGTTTAGTGTTTAAGCTTTAAGGTTTAGGTTTTAGCTTTGGAGTTTTAGCATTTAGGTTTGTAGGTTTTAGGTTTTAGAGTTTAGGGTTTTAGGGTTTAGGTCTTAGGTTCATGGTTGGGGTTTAGTTTAAGGTTTTAGGTTTTAGTGTTTAGGATTTAGGATTTAGGGTTTAGGTTTAGGGTTTAGGATTTAGTATTTAGGTTTAGTGTTTTTTTTTTAACTAAGCTCATAGGTTTAGTTTAGGGTTAGCTTAGGGTTTTTAAAGTTTTAGAGGTTTATAGTTTTAAAATTAAAAT
>JAKCPB010001292.1:0-54754 GCA_021442155.1 Cymbidium sinense
AAAGGAATAAATAAATAAAAACCTAAACTAATCAATAAAAACTTCAAATAAAATAAAACTAAACTAAAATAAAATAAAATAAAATAAATAAATACCAAAACTTAAAAAATAAACCTAAATATAAAAAAAAATAAACCTAAACCTAAAACAAAAATAAAATAAATCTAAACCTAAACTAAAAAAAACTAAACTAAAAAAAATAAAACCTAAACCTACATGAAGATAAAATAAAATAAACTAAAATTAAACCAAAACCTAAACTTAAAAATAAAACCTAAAAATAAAAATAATATAAAAACCTAAACCCTAAACCTAAAAAAGTAAAATAAAAGCCTAAACCTAAACTTAAAAATAAAAAATAAAACTTAAACCTAATAAATAAAATAAAAATAAAACTAAACAAAAAATAAGCTTAAACCTAAAAAATAAATTAAAATAAAAAGCCTAAATTAAAATAAATAAACCTAAAATAAATAAACTTAACTAAATAAAAATTAAAATAAACCTAAAAAAATAAAATTAAAATAAACTAAAATAAATAAAAAATAAACTAAATTAACATAAAACAACCAATTTACTCAATTTAAAACAAAATTTAAAAAAGTTTAGAAGAATAAAATAAAATAACCCTAACGGTGAACCCTAAACCCTAAAACTAAGCAAAACCCTAACCCTAAACCCTAAACCCTAAACTTAAAAACCCTAAACCCTAGGAAAAACCCTAAAACTCTAACCCTAAACTAAACCTACTAAACCCTAAACACCAAAAACTAAACTAAACCCAGAAACCTAAAACTAAACTAAAATAAACAAAATAAAATAAAATAAACTAAACCTAAATTAAAAAAAAATAATAATCGATAAAACCTAAACTAAACCAAAACCTAATCCTAAATAAAATAAAATAATAAAACCTAAACCAAAAATCTTAAACCAAAGAAAATAAAATAAACCTAAACCAATAAAATGAACCTCACCCCACAAATAAACTAAAATAATAATAACTAAACTAATTAAAAACTATTAAAATAATAAAAAAAAATAAAAGACAAAATCCTACTAATAAAATTAAAAGAAAAAACTAAATAGAAATAATAACAAATAAAATTAAAACTAATAAAAAATCTATCACCCCAAAAAAAATAAACCTAAGCCCAATAATAATAATAATAATAATAATAATAATAATAATAACCTAATAACTAAAATAAACTAAAATAAAATCTAATAAATAATAAATAACAAAAAACCTAAACCCTAAAAAAACAAAATAAGTAAAAAAACCTAAATCCTTAAACCTAAAACTAACTAAGCTAAACCAATAACTAAAAAAAAAAACACCTAAATCAGATAAACTAAAACTAAAACAAAATCCTAAAACCCATTTGCCCTTCCTGTTTCGAGCTCTGGCGATTCTTGAATCCCTTTCCTTTTCATTCTCCTTCTTGTTGTTTATGTGCTTGTTTTCTAGAAATTTCTTCTAGTTTGGCTTTGGATCTTCTACCTTAGGCTGATCCTTGTTTGATTCTTAAGTGGCACCATTTACCATGGCGTCGGGTTCTACGAATACTTAGGGAAAACCAAATGCTCTAGCTGCTCTGGCTTGGGCTTCTGATTCATTGGATATAGCTAAACCTTTGCCTTTAAATTCTTCAAAGATGCCTTATCTAGTAAGGATTCTTCAATTCCTTTTAATCTTTCTTTAAACCTAGTTCATACAACCTTCAAAGGTGTTCCAGCTATTATGTGCTCTGACTTGGATACTAAAAAACTAGTCGAGCTTTATGTGTATACTTTGATTGGAAAATTTTCTTTTCAGCATCCTAGTAATGAGGAAATTTGATTTTTTTATCATGTTTTAATATTTTTGGTGTTTTTTTGATTGGTTTACTAGATGGTAGACATGTGCTTTAAATTGTCTAATGACCTTGATTATAGTCATATCTTTGCTCGATCTTATTATGCTAAAACTTTCAAATGTATTCTTAAATGGACTCCATTTTTTTGACTTTAAAATGGAATCTCCTATAGCACTAGTTTGGTTATCTTTACCTAATTTTTAGGTTCACTTTATTAATTATCAATTCTTGCATGCTCTTAGTTCTATTTTGGTAGACCCTTGCAAATCAATCAAACAACTGCCGCCAAATACAGGCCATCGATTGCTCGAATCCTAGTTGAAATTGATGTAATAAAGAAATTTCCTAAGGAGGTGTGGATTGGATCAGAGAAATATGGATATTTCTAGCAGGTTGAGTTTAAAACCTTCCCTGCTTTCTGTAATCATTGCAAAACTCATGGGCATGATGTATCAGAATGTTTTATTCCTCATCAACATCTTCAAAAGAAAGTGGTTTAAGATCTTAAGGTTGGTGGCAAATTTGGAGATTTAAAAATTGATTAAAGAAATTCTCCTTTAAATGAAAAGGATAACAGTGTTGTGAATGAAATTGTTGATGTTTCTAATGATGTTCCTAATTTTTCTAATGTTGTTCCCAATGTAAGTGGTAGTGATAAGCTTGTTAAAAATGCTTATGTAACTATTTTGGAGAGTAATCAGGTTTCGGTTATTATTATTTCTGATATTCCTGAAAATTTGCAAGTGGATAATTTTCCTATTTTAGTTTTTGATTCTAAGGAGATTTGTGATAAAGTTGTTAAAAATATTATAGAAAATGTTTCTCTTTTTTTGCCAAAAAATTTTTTAAAAGAAAATCTTGTTTTATCTTCTTTGAATTTGGGCAAGAATGATGGTATGGAGCTTGATGATAATGTGCATCCAAGTTTTTGTTTGGTTAATAAATCTATTTCTGCCCTTTCTTTAACAATTATTTTGGATGGTATTTTTCTTAGTGATAATTCTTGTTTAATGGAGAATGAGGATTTATCTTATTGTCAAATGGGATCTTCTCCTAAATCTATTGTTAATAATGATGACAAAAAATTTCTCATGATCAATCCATGGAAAATGAGATCAATTTTCAAATTATTTTTGTGAAAAGGAAAATACAGTTTAAAAATTATCCTCCTAAAGTTTCTAGATCTACACAATCTTCTTCATCTTCTTTGCCTAATAAAAATTAATGTTTAACTTTCTTATTTGGAATGTGAGGGCATTGGTACTCTTATTGTTAGAAATAGAATTAGAATCTTTGTAGAATTTATAATGGTGGTTTCTTGGTTATTCTTGAACCTCTTTTTTTCATCTAAAATAATGCATGCCAGATGATTGGTTTTTAATTTTTATTTCAATAGCAATAATAACATTTGGTTATTTTGGAATATCTCTTTTCTACTAATGTTATTAATGATTTTCATCAAGTTATTAATGTGGATATTTCATTTGGTTATTATCATGCTTTTGGTTATTTTGTTTATCTTTGCTTGTAACAAGTTAGGAGGAGAATTCCTTGGGATAAATTATCAATTTTGCTTCATTTGTTAATAATTCTTGGATTGTTAGTGGGGATTTCAATATGCTCCTTTTTTTGAATGAAAGGAAAGGGGGTTCTTTGCCAAATTTTCATTAAATAGAAGATTTTGAAAATATGATCTTGGATTGCAATCTTTATGATGTTGGTTTCATTGGTTCTCAATTTACTTGGAATAATCATAGATTGTGGTAATGGTTTGATCGTGCATTATTTAATAACTATTTATTAAATTATTAGCCTTAAACTTTGTTGGAGCATCTTAATAGAACTCTCTTAGATCATGCTCTTCTTTTGGTTTCTATTAAGGATGTTGTTCATAACAATAATGTCATTAAAATTTTTTGTTTTCAAAATATGTGGTTACAAGATAAAAGTTTTCTTGATGTTATTGTTTATAATTAGTGTGCACCTCTTTCTCCTGATGATTCTGCATTTGGTATGATGAGATTTTGGCTTAAGCTTAATAGGGTTAAGCATAATATCACTTGGTGGAATAGAAACTGCTTTAAAAATCTAAGGAGAATCCTTTGTAATGTCTTATGACCAATTTGACATTATCTTAATGTCAAGTATGGTGGTCAAAGATTTCATTGCAAGCTGAGATTACCTTTAATCTTATATGTGCTATAAAAGAATGCAAATCAAACTTGACTTTCTAATAGCACAACATATACCCTAGAGGGTCCTCTTTTAATTGATGATCCTTTAAATGAATAATAATGAGGTCTCTATTGAGGATAGAGTTAGACCTACCTTCCCCATATCAAAAGGGAAATTCTTGAAATCAAATTCAAAATGGTATAGTTATTCCACCTCAAATGACATTGAAAATAAATGGAAAATGAGTCATCTTCAAAATGTGATGTCTCACCCATCTTAGAGAAGTTGCCTGTGAAATCAAGCATCATAATGCTCTTTAAAAGCAATATGAACTATGAAGTAAAATAAAAAAATGAAAAAAGAAATGAAAGTAAAGCAAGGCATTAAATAATCATGAAATTTGCCTTACTTAACTATAAGCAACTTCCTAATGTGGCATTCCACTATGAAAAGGTTCTAGGGTTTTCTTCTATGACGAAGATAGACTACTAAGAACTTATTGACATTTTAGTTAGATGCAAAATTCAAAAGAAGAAAATCTCCAAACCACTTGTTGATCCGGGAGCATCGGTCAACATTAATTATAAACATGAAAGTGAATTTATATAGGCTAAATTCTAATCAAGCTTTGATAAGATTAGCCTTATAAATTCAATTAAATAAAGAAAGTAATTTTTAGCTTCATGAAAATTCAATCTTGAAAACACAACCTAGAAAACTAACTTAGTCTCAATCACATTGTTCGTTGAAGATAAAAATTCAAACATGAAAAAAAGCAACGTAGAAATTCATGAAACATCTTTAAATGCCCTTGGATGGTCCTATTTATAAAAAGAAGGAATCAAATGGAAAGAAAAGAAGAAACATATTGATTGTTGAAGGATGTTCATATTCATACAAAGTGTTGAGTCTTTAGGAATATCATTCTCTAAATGACCTCACTACATATTTGATTCGATTAGAAAATTTTGATTTCAGAAGTGTAAAGTTTTCCAAGAAGTCATTATGCCAATCTTAAATGACTCACTCCACTAAATAATTTTGAATTCATAAGTGTAACATCTTTAGAAAGTCATTTTTACCAATTTTAAATGGCTTTACTAGATTTATTGTTCCATGAAAAGATGAAAAGAAATAGAAATGTTGGATCATATTATATGATCAATCAAGCAAAGACTTGAATCATATCAAAAGTCAATCAATATAATATTGTATTTGGACAAAAAGTCAAATACATCAAATTTCCTAGCAAATCATTTAGTGGAGTCATTTCATAAAGAGTGAAATATTATGGAAATGAGTTAAATACATTTATCTTCTTAGTGAATCTTGTAACTAGAAAAATTACCAAATGTAACCTTTCATAAAGAAATGAAATTAGAATATTACCAAAAGAAAGAAAGAAAGAAAAGTAAAGGGATGGAAGGACTATATCCAAGAACAAAATAATGAAGTCTAAAATTTCTAAGCATGTGAACATTTTTGACTTTAAAATTCTCCACATCAAAATAAAATGGTAGGGTTAGAAGTTAAAAATTGTCCCTAGCTAAACAAAAATAATCAGATATCTCATGCTTTGTCATTTTAGCCTTTTGATTGGGTGAGCTCACTTAGGGTTAAACAAAAGATAGTGGATCTTCTTTTTTAAGTCCATATTTTTGAATGTCAATGGTCCCATTGAGTATATCGATTTACAAATGAAGTAAAATACCCCAATGTAAATGGACATTTTAACTTCAAACTTCTCCACGTCAAAATAAAGTGGTAGTGTTAGAAATCAAAATTGTCCCTAGTGAACAAAAATAAGCAGATATCTCATACTTTATCATTTTAGCCTTTGCCATGATTGGGTGAGCTTAGCGGGTTAAAAGAAAAGATAGTGGATCTTCTTTTCCGAGGGGCCATATCCTTTGTATGGCAAAGATCTCATTGAGTATACTCTGATTCCATTGCAAGTGGCCTATAACCATAAACAACAAAAGTTATGGAATCATAGAGCCATTGTAGGATAAAAAGATTAAGTAATTTGGGTCCTAACTTTCTTTTCAAAAGGCACTCTAGTACAATGCATAAATTTTGTTTAGATGTGTCTGGAGATTTATAAAGTCTTCAAGTTCAAGATGCACTCTAAGAATTTGAAGAAAAATCCCATTCCACAATTGACAAGTTGATATCAATGATCTAAGTCTTTAATGGGTTAGCTATTGATGACTTGATCAACCTATCTTTTGGGTTTAAAGACTACTTTATTTGGAAATAAATTGGAATGATCTCCAGATATAGTGGTCTATAAACTTAAGCTTGATGCCATTTCCATAAACTAAGTCCTTTGATGATTATGGTCAAATTCAAAAAGAAAAATAAAATTTTTGCTAAATTAAAAGCTAGAAAATGATGGATGTACATGAGAAGAAAACATTCGTCTTGGTTAGCTAACATCATTATTGACCCACATCCTAGGACTAGGGTATAATCTTTACTATGAAAATGGGTTCATATTACCCCTATTTCATTTTAAAATCAAAAA
The DNA here is from genome assembly GCA_021442155.1 of Cymbidium sinense. Lineage (NCBI taxonomy): Eukaryota > Viridiplantae > Streptophyta > Magnoliopsida > Asparagales > Orchidaceae > Cymbidium > Cymbidium sinense. The sequence continues at coordinate 6,562 of JAKCPB010001292.1, forward strand.
AGGATTTCATGCATAAGATTATCGTTCTTAAGGATAACTTATCTAAAAATTATCAAATTAAAATAATTCTAGAAAAGAAGAATTGAAAGCATATGATATGACATTCAAAATCCTTACAAGAATGTTCTATTATAGAGTCATATCATTCAATCTCAAAATATTTGGGGGTAATTTAGCAAAAAAGGGTCTTGATCAAGATTTCTTATAGTCCCACTTTCAATTAGGTTGAGGGTTATATTGAAAATCTTGCTAAAGAAAAAAGAAAATAAAAGAAACATCAAGTATGATTTGAAGAACAATCTTATTACTACATATAGAGTCTTGAAATTTACTTTTGAAGTATTTCAAAGACCTTGTAGTAAAATATAAAGGATCAAAAAATGCAAAAAAAAAAAAGAAATGAATCAAAGACAATTATGAAATTTCATTTCATATATCCTTTAAAAGAATAATAAATTAACTGAGGAAATTTAATTTCAAACTTATTAGGAGAATCTTAATTTTTCTAATAAGTTAATCCTTTCAATTCCATTATTGATTAGGGATAAAATTTTTGTCTCCATGAGAATCCAAAAGATTATCTTGATTCTCATTCACTTTGAAAAGCTTTAAGGAATCTTTTGATCTCTATTGATCCCAAGAGAATGCCTATAAGTTGATTCATGTCAACAAAAAAAATGACATACATGTCCTAAAGAAATAGAAATTACATTTGAGAAGCACGGTTGACTTTGGTTCTTACTACCTAAAGAACTACAGTCACATGCAAGCTCAAAAGATAGAATTCTCATGTTAGTACCCTATGATGTCTTGCCTTCAGTGACATGGACATCTAGCATGGTTCATTATAACTTTGAGATGAGAAGAAGAAAGAAAGAAAAATGACTAACTTCTATGCTTATGGCATAGTAAAGCATTTGGTCCAAAATATACCCAAATCCTCCTTCAAAAAAATAAATTCCAACTCTTTGAAACCTTCTTCACTAAACTTCTTCATGTGTAAGGAGTATTAGTGAAATCAAGAAATGGAAGCAAACCTTCCATCACCCTTTCATCAAGTTAGACATATCAAGTAAAGATTAAGTTCATGAAACTTTTGGGGATTAGGAGTAAGTCACTTTGACACCTTTTTTGTCATTCATATCACCTATAAAGTGGGAGCAAGCCCTTTTTGGCACCTTTCCTATACATTACTTAAGATGGGAGCAAGCCCTTTGTGGCACCTTTCTCATGTCCTTCTAGGTTTGGAGTAAGCTTTCGTGCACCATTCCCATGAAAAACTATCTTTGTAGGTTTGGAGCAAGCCCTTCGTGGCACCATTCCTACTTTTCCATAGGTTTCAAGCAAGCCCTTTATGGAACCATTCCTATTGTGTACATAATTGTATCTACTCATTGTGACTCCTTTCATGTTACACAAGCTATTTAGATTGGATTAACTCTTTCTTTTCTAAAAGATGCAAGTCACTTAGTCATTCTTTCTAAACATCTAGAGTAAGTCCCAATCAACATCCTACTTTTGTGTACATGATTGGATCAAGTCATTATGACCCCTTCATGTTACACTAGCTATTTAGATTGCATCAAGTCTTTAATTCTAATAGCGATATAAGTCCCCTAGTAAAATTCTTTCTAAACAATGAGTAAGTCCCTTGTATCCTACTATTGTGTACATTGGATCAAGTCATTTGACTTTTATGTTACTATTTAGATTGGATCAAGTCTTTATGACCCTTTTTTAATAGCCAGAAAGATGTAAGTCCCATAGTTGGCATTCTTTTTAATCGTATAAGAGTAAGCTCCCAATCGGCATCCTACTATTATGAACATGATTGGATCAAGTCATTGTGACCCCTTTTATATTACACAGGCTATTTAGATTGGTTCAAGTCTTTATGACACCTTTTTAATAGCCAAAAATATGTAAGTCCCTTAGTTAGCACTTTTTCTAACCATTTAGGAGTAAGTCCCCTAGTTGGCATCCTATTTTGAGGATTGGATCATGTCTTTAAAGACTCCTCTCCTTTTTTTAGCTTATTAGGATGGATCATGCCCTTAACGACTCCATCTTTTTAGGTAATTAGAAAGAAGTAAGTCCCCAATCGACATTCTTTCTAATTAGAAAGAAGTAAGTTCCCTAGTTGGCATTCTTTCTAATAAAGTAAGAGTAAGCCCCCCACTCGACACCCTACATAAGTGTATGTCACCCAGTTGGCATCTTATTTTGAGGATTGGATCATGTCTTTTAAGGACACCTTTCCTCTTTTTAGTTAATTAATATGGATTATGCCTTTAATGGCCCCATCTTATTAGCTAATCACATTAGAGTAAGTCCCTAGTTCGCATCCTATTTTGAGGATGGATCATGTCTTTAAGGACCCCTTTTCTCTTTTATTAATTATGATAGATCATGCCCTTGACCCCATCTTATTAATAATAAAAGATGTAAGTCCCGTGACATTCTTTCTCAAAGATGAAGTAAGTTCTCTAGTCGCATTCTTTTATCCAAATAGTAAGTTCCCTAGTTGGCTTCCTATTCAAATTTCTATGGAATGGAACCAAGCCATTGAAATTTCTTTGGACTACTCAAATAGGATTAAGTCCATGCAACCCTTATTTAATAGAAATGTATTAGGATCAAGCATTTCAAGCCACTTCCCACATAGCTTTTGAGGATTGGATCATGTCTTTAAAGACCCTCTCTCTCTTTAGCTAACTAGGATGGACCATGCCCTTAGCCCCATCTTATTAGCTAATCACATGGATCACTACTATTCTATTTTAAGAGTAAGTCCCTTTGAGCATAGTGATTGCATTGGGAATTGATCATTCTTTGATTCCATTCCTATTCATCCTAGAACTTAATGAAGTTAAGTTTCTAGGAATGAATCACACCTCCAAAGAAAAGATAGGTATACATATACCTATCTTTCACAATCAAAACCTAAATAGAAATTCAAATCAAAAATCAAAATCATGAATTAGAACCCTAAGATTATGGTTGTATGTTGATCAATGGTCCAATATGTGCAATGTATTAATCCCTACCTACATATTGGGGCTTATTGACCTCATTTTTGGAAGAGGTCATTTTAGCAATGAGAAGATCTTAAGTTCAAATAAAAATTTTCTAATTCAATATCCAAGTCATTATGCTTAGTAACTTAGGGCATTTTGAAATAAATCCAATCTACTTAGTTTGATGCAAAACCAAGTCAAATATCTAACATAAATTAAATCAAGTAAATAAATGAAAAAAAATGAAAGTTTAAATTCAAACCTAAAGTCAACTCTAGTCAACCTATGATTGACTTAAGTGGATCCCCATGGTCAAAAAGTCAACCCACTAAAATTTGACCAAATTAAATCATCAAAAATAATTCAAATGATCAAATAAACATGTTTAATCACAATAACAAAGAAAATTGAGTCCATTGAATCCTAGATTAGGTAAGTTAAATTCCTTAAATCAAAATAACCTAAATAAATATTAAAATCAAACCCAAGGAAAATTTAAATCACTTTCAATGCATATGGAATGGAGACTAATCCTCTTAAGCCTTGCTATGAGGGAATTAAGTGCTAATTAATCTCCTTAACTAATCCACTTAAAGAACTAAATTAAAACCCAAATGAATTAAAAAATTCACCAAGGAAGGTAAAATCCATTTTCCTTTCCCTATCTTCTCTTGACTAGACACTTAAGATAGAGAGGGGATCCTAGCAAGCTTTCAAGCTCTCTTCATGCTATCGGATTAGCCAAAAAAGTGCTTTAAAGCTCTTCACATAGCAAAACATAGATACAATCTTCCAAGGAGTGAAGTTCCCTTCACCTTCATACATCCAAACCAAATGAAAAGTTCTTCCCTCCCAAGTGTCCTTAACCATTGCAAACCACCAAAGCTAAAATTTTCAAGCCAAGGTTTAGTCTAGGGAATAATCAGTGTGGAACTAACCCAATTCTTTAGGCAAGCAAGTTCGATTCAAGATTTTGAAGCTCTAGGATCAATTTCAAAGCCAATCGTCCAATAAATTGAGGTATAACATTAATGAGCTTGAGTTTTCCCTTAAAAAATTTAGTTGTGGTTATTTTCAAACAAGATGTGATCTTCATTAGACTGGATGCCTATGCTTGTTTGTTCATTAGACTGGATGTTAGGGCATTCTTTCTAGATTTAACAATATTTTTTTGCAAGGGGTTATGTTAAAGGGATCACTGTGATAAATAAATCATAAAATATTTGTTTTCTTCCAGGTGCTAAAAATCCTTTAACATAGTCCATAAGACAGGTGGGCCTAGCAAGCAACTAATGCTAAGCCCGTATATTTGTGAAATATAAACTGCTTTGTGTGCTGTGTGTATTTCCTAATGTCTGTTTTACTGGGTGTAGGATTTCTTTTAAATTTTAAAAGTAAATTTGAGTATAGAATTAGGTTAGGATCTATGGGGTCTAGGATTAAAAGAAGCTGACCCAAGCAGGAGATGGTGTAGTGGTCCCTTATGGGCCCCGATGGATGTCCCTGTAGAAGGAGACTTTCCTAGAAAGAAGACCCATAAATCTAAACTTGTAGTTCTAGGCTGGGTTGTATAAAGGACTCACGCCCATGTTTCTTTCTTCCGGGGTGTCTGGTATACGACCCTTTTTTTTTTATATAATTTAATTTGGCTTGATTTATTTTGGTGTGCAATAGAAACAACATGCTTTTTCTAGGTTTCTTTTTGTGCTATGTTTGTGCTATGATGTATTCCTGGACGTAGGCTCACAGGATAAGCTAAATATTTTACCCAACTAAATTAATCAGAGCATAAAAATAAATGCAATTCATAATCTTCATATAAAAGCCACGGAATTAAAGCAAGATAAAATATGTAGCAACCCCCTTAGCTGGATGTTTTAACATAATGCATAAATTATATTATTTCACTCTTGATTAAGAATGGGCTTCCATCTTTGCTAGAGAACTTGGGCTTGACCTTTTAGAGCCTATGATGGAAGAACACCTTCTATTGATTTGGCCCATAACCTTTTCTAATTGCATGCATTAGGCATAAATTACATTCCTATGACCTAAATGAATCTTATGTCAAAATTCATAAAACTAGAAAATATGCATTAGTTAGATGCATCCTCATGCTACATGATCTTAGGGATTAGAGTGAGTCTAGTTTCATAGATTTCTTTCCTAAAATGCAATAGCTGCCATCTTGCATTCATGTGACTGGCATAAATTTAAAATATGCATAGGTGGTGTTAGCTGGTAGCCTTCTCTAGGCAGGTTGTAAGTCCAGAAGAGTCAAGAATAGGCTAGTTCCATTAGGTGAGGAGAATGGCCAATGATTTCTAAGTATAGAATAAGATCGATCATCTTACATGTGTTAAAAGCTCCAATAGACTAGGTTTTGAAGCATCCTTTTTAAGAATAAGTCTTCAACCCTAGATATGTCTATAATCTTGTGCTGTTAGAATCTAAGCCCTAGATTTCTAAGAAAATGACAACTAAAAATCTAAAATTAAATCCCAAATTTGAAGCCCAATCATAGGATAGTTGAAATGTCTCTGGTATCCAATAGGCATTTCCTACTCATTCCCATTTGACTCTTGAAAATGACTCTCCAATTTGGACCTCTCTTTGAATTTCCAAAAATCAATCCTTTGAAAGCTACCTTAGTAGTCTTTAGGAATAACCATTTATTTCTTTAATCAAGAGTATTCTTAGGAAGAGACCCTTCCTAAGATGTAATTATAGAGGCTTCCTTTATAAGAAACCATGATCCCAAGATAAAATAAACCATGTTCTACTTTTCCATGTAGTTTAGGGGAAAATACTCTAGTACACGAAAGGCCCATTAGCCTTAGGAGTATTTTATTATAATGATTGAATCTATTACAGGAGAGCATGTTTATCTTTTTAGAAAATATGTTTATTCCTTAATGCTATATTTGGTCATCTAAATAAAATATTTCTAAACTATACGTGGTGTCATTTCTTTTCTCTATTCTAGAGAAAAGACCAATAGATACTTGGCACTATATTAGAGTTAAAAAAAACCACTTCTCCCATTTTCCTTAAAATTGGGAATAATATTATTCTGACATTTTATTCTATTCTTGAGAATTTTAAGGGATTGTATTGCTATTGATTGTTTCTTAAACAAAGGTTTTATCCACCCTTTAAATGCATGTGTTACTATCATATTGAGAATGTTAGTCAAGTTTTTGTTAATGGTGCCATTACATCTACAGTTTGGAGTTGGTATGAGGATTTATTTAAATTAAGTTGTTTTAATGGTAATTTAACTTTAATGCAACTTCTTGACTCTTATTTTCTTAATACATTAAAGGGCATATCAAAATTATGGTGGCTATTACTAAATATGCATTGGTGTTATTTGGTGGTGTTTAGCCTTCTAAGGCTTTAAGTAAAGAGTCGAATAGGTTCCCTAAGAATGGCCAATGATTTTATAGAACTAGCATCATACATGTGTTCTCTATAGGCTATGTTTTGAAGCATCCTTTTGGACAATAGGCATTTCTACAATCTTGTCTTAGAATCTATGAGATTTCTAAGAAAATCACAACTAAAATCTAAAATTAAATTAAATTTGAAGCCCAATAGATAGTTGAAATGTCTCGATTCCAGATCAATAGGCATTTCCTACTCATTCCCATTTGACTCTTGAAAATGACTCTCTCCAATTTGGACCTCTTTGAATTTCCAAAAATCAATCCTTTAAAGCTACCTTAGTAGTCTTTAGGAATAACCATTTATTTTTAATCAGTATTCTTAGAGACCCTTCTAATGTAATTAACTATAGAGGCTTGCCTTTATAAACCATGATCCCAATATAAAATAAATGTTCTACTTTTCCATGTAGTTTAGGGAAAATACTCTAGTACATAAAGGCCCATTAGCCTTGAGTATTTTATTAAAATGATTGAATCATTACAAGAGCATGTTTATCTTTTGAGATAATATGTTTATTTCTTAATATTTGGTCATCTAAATAAAATATTTCTAAACTCTATGTGGTGTCATTTCTTTTCTCTATTCTAGAGAAAACACCAATAAATACTTGGCACTATATTAGAGTTAAAAAAATCCACTTCTCCTATTTTCCTTAAAATTGGGAATAATATTATTCTAACATTTTATTCTATTCTTGTGTGGAGAATTTTAAGGGATTGTATTGCTATTGATTGTTTACTCTTAAACAAAGGTTTTATCCACCCTTTAAATGCATGTGTTTCTTATCATGAGAATGTTAGTCAAGTTTTTGTTAATGGTGCCATTACATCTGTTTGAGTTGGTATGAGGATTTATTTAAATTAAGTTGTTTTAATGGTAATTTAACTTTAATGCAACTTCTTGACTCTTATTTTTTTATCTTTATTGGGTATATCTATGGTGGCTATTACTTTGATTTGGTTTTATTTGGCACAAAATGATGCTAAGCATCATAATGTTCATTTGAATTATAAGAGGAATATTTCTGACTAGAGATATGATTTTTTCTTTACATGCTTCTTAGTGGTACTAATTTTAGAGGTTGCAAGTTTCTTTACTCTAAATTGGGTACCAGTTTTTGTTATTATGACATGTCTCCATATTATAAAATTATTCATTGGATTAATCCTCTTAATTATTGTATTAAAATCAATGATGGATCTATTGCATAGAGTAGGGTTGTGGTGGTATTTTTAGAAATAATCTTGGGAATATTATCTTGGTTTTCCACTCTCTCTCTACTAATTCTATTATTTTGCTGGTTGGTTGTTTATCATGCTCTTAAGCTTTGTTTGTATAGAAATTTTTTATACTATTTGGTTGAAATCGATGCTTGATGGTTGTTGCTCTGATCAATTCTAACCATAAGGGTTGAGCTTTTTTATTAAATAAGAAATATTCTATTATATCTAAACTTTCTTTTAAAATTACTCATATTTTAAGAGAAGGTAATGCTTATGAATTTCTTTTTGGTTTGGGTTGAATCTCTAATTTTACTTTGTTTACCAATGTGAATATTTCTAATAAATTGGCTATCAAATGTAGATAAATTTGATTTTCCTTGTTAGATTTTATTAGTATTTTTTTCTTTCTTTCCTGTTGGTGGTTTTCTTGGGGCTTCAGTTTGGAAGCTTTGGTTTTTATTATCTTGTTGGCTCCTGTCCTTTCTTGGGCACTTTTTATTTTTATTTTATTCTTGTATTTTATAGGTTGGAATGTTGGCTTTTGCTATTTTGGTTATCAGGCTATTATCGATTACTACTCTTACTTCTATTTTGGTATCTCTTGCGGGTTTATTTTTTTGGTTTTTGGTTGGTTGGTTGGCTTTCTTTGGGGGATTTGTGGTTGGTCTCCTTGAGCTTCTAGGTTTTGGGTGCCTTCTCTAGACGTAATGTTAATTGTGCTACTCTTCCTTTTATTTCATTATAGTAGGTTTTGGTTTGGTTTTTTTTTTACTTTCCTTTGTGGATTTGGTGGTTGTGTTGTTACTTATTTTGGTTGGTTTCTTGTGGTCTATTTTGGTTTCTTTTCTTTGGTGAGCTCTTTGGTTGCTTCTCTTTTGCTTCTATTTTGATAATTATTCCTTGGTTGGTGACTTTATTTCATTCTCCAACTACTTTTGGTGGTTGGATGGTTTATAAATCTTTATTGGCTAGTCAACCTTTAATTGTTGTTCTTCCTTGGTGGTAAGATCTTTAACCCTTTGTTAATGATGGCTAAACTCACTAAACCTCCTAAACCAACCCATTGATCCACACCTTAACCACTCTTTAAAAAAACCTAGCCCTTCAACTCTTATCTCTAAACCCAAACCCACAAAACCTAAAACTCTAAAGTCTGAAACCCTAAAACCACTAATAAAACCCTCTTACCAAAAAATAAATAAATAAATAAAAAAAAAACCTAAACTAATAAATCCTAAACCCAAAATAAATAACCTAAACTAAATAAACCCTAAACTAAACTCTAAAATAAAATAAAATAAAAAAAAATAAAATAAATAAAACCAAAATAAATAAATAAAATAAAATAAAATAAAAAATAAAACATAAACCTAAACCTAAATATAATAAAATAAAAAAAATAAAAATAAAATAAAATAAATAAAAACCTAAACTAAAGAAAAAATAAAGTAAACCTAAGAATAAAAAAAACCTAAATAAAATAAAACTAAACATAAAATAAAAATAAAATAACCTAAAATAAAATAAATAAAAAACTAAATAAAACTTGAACTAAATAAACCTAAAAAAAATAAAACCAAACCAAACCTAAAAAAAAAAACCTAAAATAAAATAAAATAAAATAAACAAATAAAAAAAAGTTAAACTTAAACTAAAATAAACTAAATAAAATAAATAAAACATAAACCTAAACCTAAACTAAATATAATAAAATAAACTAAAATTAAACTTGAACCTTAACAAAAAAATAAAACCTAAAATAATCCTAAAAAAAACCTAAAATCTAAACCTAAAAAAATAAAATAAACTTAAACCTAAAAATTAAAAATAAAACCTAAACCTATAAAATAAAATAAAAATAAACTCAATAAATAAACCTAAAACCTAAAAATAAATTAAATAAAATGTAAACTAAAATAAATAAACCTAAAAAATAAATAAACTAAACTAAATAAAATAAATAAACTAAACTAAATAAATAAAAATAGATTAAATATACTAAATAAACTATACTATTGTTTACTTTGGTTTTCTTTTTTTTAAAACCTTAAACCAAATCCTAAACCAAACCCAAACCCTAAACTCCACAACCCCACCTAAATCCTAAATCCTAAACCCTAACCTATCATAAACCCTAAACTTAAAGCATAAACCCTAACCCTAAACCCTAAACCCTAAACCATAAACCATACCCTTAAACCCCAAACTAAACCTAAACCTAAAGTAACTAAATAAATTAAAAAAAAACCTAAAGCCTAAAACCTAATAAACCTAAACCTAAACCTAAACCCTAACATGGGGAACATCACCATTAATTAAGGCTAGATTTGGTGGATATGGAGGTGGTGGTGGAGGTGTGGTTTTGGAGGCGGGAGGAGTGATAGAGGTTCTACAATGGTTATGAGAGAGAGATCGAGGATATTGTGGATTCCTACTGAGAGGCTAGGTGGTTATGATGGGAACCAAGGCTGAAGACATCGATCCAATCTACTGCTTATTGAAATATGTCTTTACAATAGAGATAATATTAGTTATCTAGGGTTTTTAATTTGCTCTATGCATGCTCATTTTTTATCTATGTCCCCACTTGTGTCTTAAAAAACTTGGTGTGTCACTTGGTTGATGAAATCAAAAAGAAGAAATGTTGAATCTGAATTTATTCTCATTAAAACCAAAATCATAAACCCTAAAACTTGAACTCTAAACCTAAAATTCCTCTAAACCACCTCTAAACCATAAACCCTCCTACTAAACCTAAACCTTACCACACCCTAAACCCATGCCTCCTACCCACTCCAACCCACCCTACCCTCCCACCCCCACCCTAAACCTCCACCCTTAAACCTTTCCTCCCACTCTACCCCAACCTTATCACTGATCCTAACCAATTCAACCACAAGGCTACCAATACTAAGACCTCCTGACCAAACCCCAACCAAACTCCCCAATCCAAACCTAAATCACAAGCCTAAACACTAAACTAAACCCTAAACCTAACTTTAACCACCCTAACCTAACCTTAAACCTTAACCCCTAACCTAATCTTAACTAACCACCAAAACCCTCCTCCCCTCGGCTCTTTCTCTGCAATTTTGCATCCCTCATTGTGGCGCATCCCCGTCTGGGGATCTCTATAATTTTGGCTTCAGTTTTGATTGAATTCAAAGGCTTGAATGGCATATGTTTGATTACGTGATGCTTCATCCTTAATCATGGCTATGGTGAGTTTGATTCATATGGCTCCACCTCAAATTTTGAATGCTTTGGTTAATACATTGGACATTTTTGGGATCAGTAGCCTAAATGCTACAAATTCTACTAAATCATTTAAGGAATCGCTCTCTAGTAAGGTTTCTCACCTTGTTGAGTTAGTTAATCTCATTTTGACTTCTTTCATGGTTTGCCAGTCATTATGTGCTCTAATGTGGATGTTGAATTATTGGTGAAACCATTTGAATTCTCTCTTGTTAGAAAATTTTCTTTACGTCATCTGAATTTGGATAAAATATGCACCTTTTTTCATCATCTTAAGCTTACGGGTGCCTTCTCGATTGGTCTTAGTGACCCTCAGCATATTCTGATTCAACTTTCTAATGATCTAGATTATTCATGTATTTTTCATCTCTTCATCTTTAATTATCAAATGCTTCTTGAAGTGGTCACCCCTTTTTGACATTAAGGAAGAATCTCTTATTGTCCTTGTGTGGTTATCTCTTCCTAATATGCCCATTCATTTTGTTACACATCATGTGCTTTTTGTAGTTGGGGCTCTTTTTGGTCTGCCTTTGCAACTCGACCAAGCGACCATTGAGCGATCTCAGCCTTCTGTGGCTCAAATCCAGTGGAATTAGACATAACTAAAAAAATTCCCTAAGGAAGTTTGGATTGGCTCTGAAAAATATGGGTATTCATAAAAGGTTGAATTGGAGAATCTTCCAATTTTTTGTTCTAACTATAAAATTCATGGCCATGAAAATTTTGACTGCTTTATTCTCCATCCTCATTTAAGAAAGACAAATCCTCCCAAATAAAATCTTATTCCTAGTCATAAGCCGATCCATACATATGTTCAAAAATTAGCCTCCGATACTAAGAATGGTATGAAGGGTACTATTAAGGTTGATTCCTTGAATATCGGTCATTTATTCCAATTTTGGATCTACTTGCTTGGCTTGATTGATTTTTGAATGGGAAAGATGATTTACCTCTTACCTCTTCTTTAAATTTAAAATTTCTAATGTGAAGAATAACAAATTTTCAAGGTTATTAGATGATGCTTCTATTTCTTTTGATTCTATCATTACTTCTATGCCAACTTTGATCGATAAAAATTAAGTTTTTAATGAAGATTTAAATGATGTCGAGCAAGCTGAAAATATTTATGACATGGATTTAACTGTCTATGCTTTTAATGGTTCTAAATCATCACCGTCTCTCATTTCTAATCTTGGTATTCATGTTAATCCTACTTTTCAACTTAATTTGGATTTGGAAGAGGGTGAACTCCCCTATAAACACTTGGAGAAGTCTCCTAAATTGGTGACCAATGTTACTAAATCTTACTGATGATGACTCTAGGGAAAAGGAAATGGTTTTCAAACTTATCATGCCAAAAGAAAAAAGTGTTAAAATTACCATCAAACTATCTAAAAACTAGATGCTATAGCATCTCACTTCTCTTAATTATCCTTTTCTTTTCCCCTTTTTTACTTTCATTATAATTAATTTTCTTATTGGGTTAAAGATTAGTACCCCTATATTAAATCATATTAGAAATCTTTGTAGCATTCATAATATTTCTTTACTCATTATTTTGAACCTCTTATTCATGCTAATAAAATTAATCATGTTGCTAGAATGATCGGTACAACAAATTTTACTCAATGTTAGTAATAAGATCAAGTGTTTTAGAATAATTTCATTGAGGTTTTATTATTGATGATTTTGAACAAGTTGTTAATGCTCAAATCTCTTATGGTGACTATTGTGTTTTGGGCTCTTTTGTTTATGCTTTTGTTATAGATCGTGAAACCTCCTTTGGGATAATTTGAGAAATTTTACTACCTCAACAAACCTTAGTTTTAGGATTTCAACACTATTTTATTTTCTTGAATGGAGTGGTGGTTGCTCTCCCAATATTTATTCTATGGAAGAATTTTCCAATATGATCCTAGATTGTAATTTAGTTGATATTGGCTCTAAGGTTTCTAATTACACTTGGGAAAACTTTAAACTTTGGCAAAGGTTGGACATAATTCTTTTTAATACTCATGGATTACTCAATGGTCTATTACTTATGTTGATCATTTAAGCAGAACCTTGTCTAATCATGCTCCTCTTCTGGTTTCTGTTAAACATAATTCTAATAAATTAAAAAAATTCTCTCCTTTTATATTTCAAAACATGTGGTTGTTATGTCTAATCCTTCTAAGCTTATAGAATTGACTGAATTAAAAGATAAACTAGTCAATTTTTAAATTATAGAAGAGACTTACTAGCACCAAAAAGCTAGTAGTAAAGATATTATGGATGGTGATAGGAATACTAGGTATTTCCATGCTTTGGTTAAGAAAAAGAGAGCTTTGAATAATATTCAAAAAATTAAAAATGACTATGAAGATTGGATTATGAAGAAAAATGAGATTAAGGATTCAGTTATTAATTACTTTATAAATATGCTTAACAAGAATTGCTCTTATGAAGCTATTTCCAAATCGCACTTGATTCTTTCCATTATTAATAATGATGATAATGATTTGCTTACCATTGTGCCTAATGAAGATGAATTTTTTAAAGTTCTAAATAGCATGAACATTGATTTTGTTGTTGGTCCGGAGGGTTTCACCACTCAATTTTTTCAGAAATGTTGGTTTATCATTAAAAATGATTTGATTGAGGTTGTGATTGATTTTTTTAATGGTAATCCTTTTCCCAGATATTTTTTTATTACTTTTATTATTCTCATACCAAAGAAAGATAACCTAGATTAATGGGTTGATTTTAGATCTATTAATCTTTGCACCTTCTTCAATAATCTGATTTCTAAAATCCTTACCAACATACTTAGTCCTTTACATATTAAAATTATATCCCTCAACAATTGGTTTTGTTAGAGGTAAATCTATTTCTAATATTTTACTTGCTAAAGAACTAATTCACAATCTTGATGTTAAGACTAGAGGGGGCAACATTCTTTTCAGATTACATATTACCAAAGCCTTTGATAACATCTCTTGGCACTTCCTTTACTAGATTTTGAATTTATTTGGGTTTCTAAAAAAAGTTTATTTTTCTTATCAGAAATTGTATCCATAATGCATGGTTTTTGATTTTTCTTAATGGGGAAGCCCTGGGTTTATTTCCCTCTTCCCATGTCTTAAGACAAGGATCCCTTATCTCTAGCTTTATTTATTATTGTTGAGTACTTATCTAGGAGCTTCAATGATTTATTCTTAAATAATCCTAGTATGTACTATAGAACTCATGGTGGTCTCCCAATTTCCCATCTAAGTTTTGCTAATCATTTTATTATTTTTGCAATGCTATTCATCACATCAAGCATCTTAAAAATATTTTAAATAAATTTGGTACAGAAAGTGGGCTTTCGATAAATGATAAGAAAAGCTATTTTATCACTTCCTCTAGCATCTCCAATACTAAAATCAATCAATTCCTTCATATCACTAATTTTAAACATCAACAATTACCTCTAAGTACTTGGGTGCTCCACTCTTTAAAGGCCCAAAACGTTCCCATCTCTTTGATGAGTTAATTCAAAAAATTTCAAATAACATATCTATTTGGGAATTTCATTTTCTATCCTTTGGTGGTAGGCTCACTATCCTTAAAAACACTCTAAACTCTATGCCTCTTAATTTGATTCAAACTATTATTCCCACTAATGCTACACTTATCAGAATTGATCATTTACTTAACAAATTTTTTGGGGCTCCAATAATTCTACCAAAAGAATGCATTGGACATCTTGGAATAAATGGTGTGGTCCTTTTGGTGAAGGTGCTCTTAGTTGCAAACCTATTATTGAAACTATCTTGCATTTTCTCATAAACTCGGTGGAAATTAGAAAGAATTATAGCCTTTAGGCTAATTTTATGATGTAAAAATATTGCCAAGGTAAACACCCTCTTAACTATGCTTATAAAGTTGGTGACTCTCCGGTTTGGAAAAGGCTTTGTTCCATTAAATGGGATGTTGAATCATTAATATCTTGGGGTATCCAGTCCAATTTTTCCTTTTTTTACCAAGATAATTGGATGGGCATCAGATCTATTGACACCCATTTATCTACCCACTCTACTACTGCTATCAAAGTTAATTATTTTTGGCTTAATAACAATTGGAATGAAAACAAGAATTGTATCCCTATTTCTCTTATTGACAACTTTAGAAATATTCCCATTTCTTCTAACAAACCTGACCAAATTGGTTTTAAGCTTTCTCATTATGGTGATTTTGTTCTTAAAGAGATTTGGAACTTTATTAGAGATAAACATCACCCTTCTAATGTTTTTTTTTAAACTTTGGAACATTATCATTCCCATTTCCAATTTGGTTTTAGCTTGGAGGATTTTGAATAATTATATTCTGTAAACTCTTTCTCTGGACTAAATGGTTTTATTTACCTTCAAAGTGCTATTGTTGCTTTCATATTGAAAATGTAAATCATGTTTTTGTCAATGGAGTTGTTGCTACTAAATTATGGTTTTGGGATGATGATTTATTTAATGTAAAATATTTTCATGGTTCTCTTTCTTTATATCAACTTCTGGAAGCCTATTTCAAAATTTGAAAGGTCATATAAAAGTTTTAAATGCTATTACCATTATCTAGTTCATCAGGATGGATAGAAATGATGCTAAATATCATCATATTCCTATGAACCATAAAGGATCTGGCTAGAACTAAAGAAAAAAATTCATGCTCATTCTAATGCCAATCTTATTAGTAACATTCATTTTAGAGGTTACAAATATGTGCCTAAAAAATTGGGTATCATTTTGCCTGATCTAGACTCACATAAAGGTGCTAGGATTATCCATTTGATAAAACCTAAAGATAATGTGATTAAAGTTAATATTGATGGTTCTATTACTTCCAATAAATATGGTTGTGGTGGTATCCTTAGGGATTCATTTATGCTTTTGCTTATCCTCTCAAAGCCTATATTGTTCTCTTTGTTGAGCTTATGGCTGTTAATAAAGCAATTGAAATTTGTTTGAATAAAGGTTTCCTCAACATCTGGATTGAAGTTGATGCTCTCTTGCTTCTTGATATCCTTAATTCCAATAAAAATGGGAATGCTAAATTATTTTATCTTTTAATCATTCTAAAATTCTACTTTCTCATGTTTATTTTAAAATTTTCCACTTCCTTCATGAAGGTAATGGTTGTGCTGATTATTTAGCTAATTTTGGTGCCAACTTAACTAATTTCACTTTATTTGACAACTAAACATTTCATAAAATTATTAAGAGGTTTGGTTAATTTGGATAACACTTGATTGCCTTATCTCAGATTATAATTTCTTAGCTTGGTTTTATTATTTATTTTTTATGATCCCTTGTTTTTGTTTTTCCCTCATTAAACCATCTTTGGGTTGTGGTGATCTATTAATTTTCCCTTTTTGGGTCTATGTTTTCAACTGCTTTTATTTTGGCCTTGTTGTTGCTCCAGTAGTTTTGTAAGTGTAGCATGGTTTTTTGGTTTTCAGCAGTGGTTTTGCTCTGGGCTTTTACCAAAATTTTCCCTTGGCTATTTCTTATTTCCTCCTTCTAGGTTGTAGCTTTGGCTGTTGTAGGCTTTTCTTTCTATATGGGTTTTCCTCTTTTCTAGCATACTTCCAAACCTATTAAATCTACTATGGTGGCTGATAGTGTGGCTTTGTTGGCTAGCTAGGTTGGTGGAATTTTTGTTTGGTTGGTTGGGTTTTTAGTGGTTTATCTCGGCTTGATTTGGCATGGTGGAGGTGGTTGGAAAGTTTTGTTGGGGGCTTAGTGGTAGGATTCATTATTTATGTTTTATTCTTTTGGTTATGGGTTGGACCTCCTCCATACTACTGGCTTTGGGTTTGGGTATTGTTCGCAATGGCTAATTATAGCTCTTTTGGTTGTTATTTAGCTTTCTCATTTGGGTTGGGTAACTTTATTATTATTATTTTTATTGGTTGGCTTATTTTCTGTCTTACTAGGCTTTGTATCTTTCTATCTCTGGCTTGCTTTCCTACCCTTATGGATTGGATTTTCTTTTCCTTGATTGGGTTTGGTGGTATTTGTTTATCTCTTTCCCTATCTTGGATGGTTTTGGCTTGATGACTATTGTTGGTCTTTATTCTGATGTTTTTGGGTTGGATGACTTGGATCTTTTGCTATTGAGGTGGTTTTCTTGGAGGATTTTTTGGATGGTTGGTTGGGTTGGTCGTTTTGGCTGGCTGGACTAGTTGGAGGGGTGGCTGCTTTGGCAAGTTTTTCCTGCTCATTTGGTGAATTAGGAACTTCTGGTTGTCTTTTAGTGTTTTTTTCTACTGGTTTCTTCTTGCTTGACCTCTTTTCTCTTGGCTGTAGCAACACCCCTTTCCTTTGGGTGGCCTTGCTCCCTTCCCTTGCTATTAGGCTAGATTTTTTATTGTCCTTTTCTTTTTTGTTGAGGGAGGATCGAGCACTTATGGTTTTCCTTTTTGCTTTTATTTGTCTGTTTAGTGTTGTTACCCATATCATGATGTTTGGTCCTCTTGATTTTGGTATTCCTTTTGGTGGTGGCTTTGGTTGTGCTCCTTTGTTTTGCTACTATCCTCGTGGGTTGCTTGCTTATCTATCTTATTAAGCTTGGTTACGGTGGCTGGTTGGTTATCTTTGCTATTTGGAGGGTTTTCTGAGCTTGTTTGGAGGACCATCTTTGGATAATGTGCTACATGAAGTATCGCAATGATGGCCTTGATGTTTCCCACTCTTTCTTTTGGCTCATAGCATTATATGTAATTGTAACCCTTCTGAAGTTTGGATGCTTACATATAGTGTTGCTCTTGAGATGATTGTAATTGATGAGCCTTTTCTTTACTTTACTCCTTTTATCGCTCTTACTCTTTATGCTTGATTAATTGTACTGCCTTTCAAAAGTATGTTGAAGATTTCTTTTTTATAGGTTAGGACACTCTTGCAAGTGGATCTTCTTAGCATCGGAAGGACCATATGAAGTTGTCTTTACATAGATTTTAGTTATTGGTTACTTGGTCATTTTTTGTTCTTTTGCTTTTATTTCTAATTATTGTAATAGTTAGGGGTTTATCTCTACCCTAAACTAAATTAAATATACCTAAAATAAATAAACTAAACTAAATAAAAATAAAATAAAAAATAAAAAAAAAAATTAAAATTAAAGTAAACTAAAATAAATAATAAATAAACTAAATATACTGAATAAACCTAAACCTACCGGTTTACTTAATTTTTTTTAAAAAAAAAACCTTGAACCCTAAATCTTAAACCATAAATCCTAAACCCTAAACCAAACTAAAATAAATAATTAATAAACTAAATATACTAAATAAACCTAAACGATCATTAATTTAAAAAATAAAATAAATAACCTTAAACCCTAAATCCTAAACCCTAAACCCTAAAGCCTAAAACTTTAAACCATAAATTCTAAACTAACCCTAAAACTAACCCTAAACCCTAAAGCCTAAATGCTAAAGACTTAATCCAAACCGTAAACCCTAAACCCTAAGCCCAAAAATTGACCCTAAACATATAACCCTTAACCCTAAACCTTAAATTCTAAACCCTAAAAAACCCTAAACACTAAATCCTATATAAAAAAATAAAATAAAATAAAAATAACCATAATCTTAAACCAAAAACCCTAAACCTAAAAACTCAAAACCCTAAACTCTAAACCATAAACCCGAAAACCTACAATCCTAAACCCTAAACCCTAAATCCTAAAACCTACAACCCTAAACCCTAAACACTAAAAACTTAAAAATTTAAACCTAAACTAAATAAAACCAAATAAAAATTAAAAATAAAATACTTAAAGCTAAATAAAAATAAAATAGAAACCTAAACTAAAATCTAAACATAAGCCAAAACTTAAACATAAACCTAAACCTAAAAATAAAATAAAATAAAAAATAAAAAAATAAGATAAAAATAAATAAAAACCTAAAGTAAAATATAAAATTAAATAAACCTAAAAATAAAAAACCTAAATAAAATAAAATCCAACCAAAAAATAAAAATAAAATATAAACCTAAACCTAAAAAATAAACCTAAAAATAAATAAAAAATAAAACCGAAACCCTAAACTAAGAAAAAAAAGCTAAACCTGAAATAAACAAAATAAAATAAACCAAAACCTTAACTAAAATAAACTAAACTAAAATAAATAAAACCTATACTAAAGCCAAAAATAAACTAAACATAAACCCTAAACTAAATAAAATAAAATAAACTAAAAATAAGCCTAAACCTAGATGAAAAAATAAAACCTAACAATAAATTTAAAATAAAAACCTAAAACCTAAACCTAAACAGATAAAAAATAACCTAAACTTAAACATAAAAATAAAAAATAAAACCTAAACCTAAAAAAACAAAAACAAACACAAAGCTAAACCTAAACCTAAGAATTAAACCGAAATGAAAAACATAAACTAAAATAAATAGACCTAAAAAAATAAAAAATAAGCTTAAATAAAAATAAAAATAAAATAAACTAAAATAAATAAAAAATAAACTAAATAAACCTAAACATACCAGTTTACTTAATTTTAAAAAATATACCCTAAACCCTAAACCATAGTCCCTAAACCCTAAATTCTAAACCCTAAATCCTAAACCCTAAACACTAAAACTAACCCTAAATCAAAAACCCTAAACTTACAACACTAAACCCTAAACCCTAAACCATAAACCCTAAACCCTAATCCTAATCCTAAACCCTAACCCTAACCCTAAACCCTAAATAAAGCCTAAACCATAAACTCTAAACTAACCCTAAACCATAAACCTTAAACCCTAAACCCTAAACCCAAAAGCCTAAACCCTAAACCGAACTCTAAACCCTAAATCCTTAAAACATAAACCCTAAACCCTAAACCCTAAACACTAACTCTAAACCCTAGACCTTAAACCTAAACCAAAAGTAACTAAATAAATTAAAAAGTAAAACTAAACCCTAAAACTTAATAAACCTAAACCTAAACCTAAACCCTATGAATGGGTAGAAACTGGATCATCACCGCCAACAAGAATTAGATCTAGATCGGTTAAGGAGAGGCGACATTATCGCATGGTAGTGGCATCTGAGGATGGCAAGGTGTCAATGCATTGGTGGTTATGGAGGTGGGAGGAGCAACTGAGGTTACAGTCGTAGTGGTGGCAGAGGGAATGATCGAGGGTATGATGGTAGATCCCACTACTCAAGAGAACGGGGTGGTTCTGATGGGAACTAGAGAAACTGAAGAATAATCGATCCGATCTAGTGCTTATGAAACTATGTCTTTATGGTACAGATAGTTCTAGTCATCTAAGGATTTTGATAGGCTCTATGCATGCTCATTTTTTATCTATGTCATCGCTTATGTCTTAGAAAACTTGGTGTATTAGTTGGTTGGTGAAATTAAAAAGAAGAAATATTGAATCTGAATTTGTTCTCTATTAAAAAAACCAAAAACCAAAAACTCTAAACTAAAACCTACACCTCAAACCTAAACTCTAAACACTAAAAATAAAAAAATAAAAAAAATAAAAAAAGCTAAGCCTAAACCCAAAATCCAAAACTTTAAACCCCAAAACCTCTAACCCTAAACCCTAAACCCTAAACCTTAAACCTTGAAAACCTAAAAACTTAAAGATAAACTAAATAAAACTAAAGAATAAATAAACCTAAACCTAAATAAAATAAATAAATAAAAATGGATAAAAATAACTAAATTAAAATCTAAACCCAAACCTACAATTAAAATAAAAAAGAATAACTAAATAAAAATAAAAAAAATAAAAACATAAACTAAACTAAAAAAATAAAAACCTAAATAAAATAAAGACAAAACCAAAATTCTAAGTAAAATAAACCTAAACTAAACTAAAATAAAAACTTAAACCTAAAAAAATAAAACCTAAAAATAAAAAAATAAAACCTAATCCTTAAACTAAAAAAAGCCTAAACCAAAAATAAACAAAATAAAATATACTTAAACCTAAACTAAAATAAATAAAACTAAAATAAATAAAATCAAAACCTAAATTATAAACTAAATAAAATAAAATAAAATAAACTAAAAATAAACCTAAACCTAAACTATAAAATAATACTTAAAAATAAACCTAAAATAAAACCTAAACCTAAACCTAAAAGTAAAATAAAATGAAAACCTAAACCTAAAATAAAAAATTAAAACCTAAACCTAAAAAAATAAATTAAAATAAACTAAACTAAAAAATAAACATAAACCTAAAACATACTAAAAAAAATAAACTAAAATAAATAAACCTAAAATAAACTAAAATATTTAAAAAATAAACCAAATAAATTAAAAAAACCTAAACTTACCACTTTACTTAATTTAAAAATAAACCTAAATTAAAGCCTGAACCCTAAACCTAAAACCTAAACCATAAACCCTAAATCCTAAACCCTAATAATAATAATAAAAAAATCCTTAACCCTTAACACTAAACCCTAAAACTAACTATAAATCCTAAACCTACAACCCTAAACCATAAACCCTAAAACCTAAAACCTTAAAGCCCAAAACCTAAAACCCTAAACCCAAAACCCTAAACCCTAAAAACCCTAAACCTTAAAGCATAAACACTAAACCATAAACCCTAACCCTAAACCCTAAACCCTAAAACCCTAAATCATATCACCCTAAACCCTAACCCTATAACCTAAAAACCTCAAAAACTAAACCTAAAAAATAAAATAAAATAAAACTCAAATAAAAAAAATCCTAAACCTAAACCTAAACTTAAACATAAAAAATAAACGAAAATACAAAACCTAAAATAAAAGAAACTAACCTAATATAAATAAACTAAACTAAAAAAAATAAACCTAAATAAAAATAAAAAATAAAATAAATAAAAAATAAATTAAGTAAATTAAGTAAACCTAATCCTACAAGTTTACTTAATTTAAAAAAAAACTTAACCCTAAATCTATAACCCTAAACCCAAAAACTAATCCTAAACCCTAAAAATAAAAAAAATTAAAAAAATTAAAACCCTAACCTTAAACTTTAAACCCTAAAATTAATCCTAAACCCTAAACCCTAAACCTACAACACTAAACCTACAACCCTAAACCCTAAATTGTAAACCCTAAAAAACCCTAAACCCTAAACTCTAAATCCTAAACCCTAATTCCTAAACCCTAAGCCCTAACCTTAAACCCTAAACCCTAAAATCATAAACCCTAAACCCTAAATGCTAAACCCTAAACCCCAAACCCCAAACCCTAAACATTAAACCCCAAACCTGTGTTGCTCAACACCGTAGTTTTCCTGTGTTCTAAACCGCCGATATGATTAAGGGTTTCAAGTCAGATGCTTGCCTAGATTATCTGTCTCGCTTGTTTCATTGGTGTCTGGGAGTGGCTTTCAATTATGGTACTATGTTGTCCCTTGTTGTTTTGGCCATGGCTGTCTTGGCTATTACTGCCTTGGCTATTTTTTTGTCTTGACTATTTGCTATCTTGTTTTTCTGGATCCTATTGTGGATCCTAATTTGTATTGCACTAGCGATTTTGTTGTTATGCCTCTGAGTGCCTTATTTCTATCTATTGCTCATTATCTCTAATCATGCATCTACATTACCCTTGTTGTTTCTATTCCCAAATTCAATGGCTTCGCTATAATCTTTTGTCTTGGGGCTCTATCCCGAATGCAATCTTTATGCCTTTCATGTATTGGTTTTGATGTCTTGCATCGCCTAGTCGCTTTTACTGGTTACATGTCGTTTTGTTTTTTGGATTCTCATAAGGAAATTATTTGACTCCCGCTTTTCTAATCTACCTACTGTTTGAGTTGGATTTTGTTTCTGCGTAATTTATCTCCTATTTTTCTCGATATCACTATTCGACCGGTTGATTTTATGAGCAACTTATTCGAAAGATTGGTATTATGGTCGATTAGTCCCTTCCTATCTTGGATGTTGTTGCCGCCTTATTCTCTCGATTGATTGTTGATATGGAATTGCCAATGGGGCCCTAATGTCGCTATTGAGCAAAATGCTCCAACTATTTTCCGGGTGCTCATTTTGGTTTGTAGTTCATTTCCTGTTGAGTTATGCTATCTGCTTTCTCCGGACATTAAGGGGATTGTTTCGGTTGTTTTCTCTGAAAAGATTCATTTACATATCATGTGATGGGGATGGTGTTAATTATAGGCTCATTGACTTATTTAATGTTTTCTAAAGTTGTCTCCTCCGTAATTTTCTTATGGAGGATTATATGAACTAATTTCCTTCCGAATATGGCTACTCATGAGATTCTGCTAAGATGGCTCACTCACTTATGTTTATGTATTCTCAACTCAAGATGGCTCTATTGATGATAATTTTCTTGAATGAGACTCCTTATCCTTCACTCTAGCAATTACCTATATATTTTAGATATGATTTTGCTTAGGTTTGCGTGTAATAAAGCTCACAAGAATATCAACAACTGGTGCTTTCTCTCACAGTTTGTTGGCGATGGTGGATGTTCTCACCCTTTTGGTTAGAGTAGCTCATGTGATGTAACCCTTCTAAGTTTGGATGCTCATATTTGCATCCCAACATGGTGTGATTGAGCCCAGCCTTCTCTATCACATTTCCTTATTATCATACTCATATTATATTGTTTCCTTCTATCTTTTATCTGATACCTTAACTGCTATAATCTCTCTCTCATTATCACTGTGTGTTTCTCTCTTTTATCTTGCAGTTTGCTCCATATTACCAAGCACTCTTACAACCATCGAGCATTGCTTTATCCTTTCTTTAGCCTTTATGTTAATCAACTTGTATCTTTTGATTACTTTAATGTTTTCTTTTGCTCTTGGATGTACTTAGATGGGGATTTACCCTTATCGATTATAGCTCTTTGAGCGAGTTTGGAGTTTATCCCCTTTAAGGACCTTGTAATCCTTTCTCGTGGTAATAAAATACCCGATCATGGGGTTTCCTAAAAAAAAAAAAAAAAAAAAAAAAACATTAAACCCCAAACCCTAAATTTAAACCTAAGTAACTAGATAAATTAAAAAATATACCTAAACCCTAAAACATACTAAACCTAAACATAACCCTAAGCTCTTAGAATGGGCATAACCTTGATGGTAACATAATCAACTAGGCTCCCGTGAGGCGGAGGCTAGAGGCAACATCGAGTGGTGGGGGGTTTGGAGTTGTTGGTGGATACGGAGGTGGTGGTCAGAGCATTGGTGGTTATAGAGGCTGGAGGAGCGACAAAGGTTATAGTCGTGGTGGTGGCAGAGGGAGCGATCGGGGATATGATGGTGGATCCCATTACTAGAGAGGCCGGGGAGGTTCTGATGGAAACTGGGAGAATTTAAAGAATAGTCAATACGATATGCAGCTTATGGAATTGTGTCTTTATAGTAGAGACAATTATAGTTATCTAAGGTTTTTTATTTTCTCTATGTGTGCTAATTTTTTATCTATGTCGTCTCTTGGGTCTTAGAATTCTTGATGTGACTTGCTTGATGAAACTAAAAAGTAGAAATGTTGAATCTAAATCTATTCTCTATAAAAAAAAAACCAAAAACCTTTAACTCTAAACTAAAACATGAACCCTAAACCTCAAACATAAACCATAAACTCTAAATCTTAAAAATTTTAAAAAATATCCTAACCCTAAACCCTAAACCTACAACCCTAAGCCCTAAACCCTAAACCTTAAACCCTAAGAAACCCTAAACCCTAAACCCTAACCCTAAACCCTAAACACTAAACCCCAAACCCTAAACCTAAACCTAATGTAATTAAATAAATTAAAAAATAAACCTAAACCTTAAAACTTAATAAGCCTAAACACTAAGAATGGGTAGAACCTTGATAATAATAACACCAAACTGCTCAAGATAGATCTGGGGAGGAAAAGGCGGAGGCGGTAGTTGTCACAGTGGATATCGAGGTGGTGATCATAAAATATGGTGTATGAGCGATGGAGGTTATAGATGTGGTGCTAGCGGAGGGAGAGATCAGGGATATGATGGTGGATCCCGCTACTCAAGAGGTCAGGGTGGTCCTGATGGGAATTGAAGAAATTGAAGAACGACCAATCCGATTTGCTGCTTATTGAATTGTGTCTTTATAGTAGAGGTGGTTCTAGTTTTCTATGTCTTTTGATTTGCTCTATGTGTGCTCATTTTTTATCTATGTCATGGCTTATGTCTTAGAAAACTCGGCGTATTACTTGGTTGATGAAATCAAGAAGAAGAAATGTTGAATCTGAATTTCTGCTCTGTTAAGAAAAAAACCTAAAACTTTAGACCCTAAACTAAAACCTAAACCTTAAACCTAAAACCTAACCTGAAACCCTAAACCCTAAACCCTAAACCCCAAAACCTAAACCAAAAAAAATACAAAATACAAAATAAAAAAAATAAAAACCTAACCTAAACCATAAACCTAAAACCCTAAACCCAAAAAACCTAAAACTATAACCCTAAACCTAAAACTCTAAACCATACACAAAACCCTAAACCCTAAACCCTAAAACCTAATCAAAACTAAATAAACTTAAAATAATATAAATAAAAAAACCTAAACATAAATAAAATAAAAGATAAAATAAAATTATAACCTAAAGTAAAACCTAAACCTAAACCTAAGAATAAAAATAAATAAAATAAAAATTAAAAATTAAACTAAAATAAAATAAATAAAAACATAAACTAAACTAAAAAATACAATCAAACTAAAAATAAATAACTTAAATAAAATAAAATCTAAACAAAAAACTAAAATAAAAAAATTATAAACTAAATAAAGACCTAAACCTAAAAATAGAACCTAAAAAATAAATAAAAAATAAAACCTAAACCTTAAACTTGAATAAAACCTAAACTTAAAATAAATAAAATAAAATAAACTTAAACTGAAACTAAAATAAATAAAACCTAAGCCTAAACCTAAAATAAACTAAACCTAAAGCCTAAATTAAATAAAATAAAATGAACTAAAAATAAACCTAAAATAAAAACCTAAAACCTAAACTAAAATAAATAAAATAAAAACCTAAACCTAAACCTAAAAAATAAAATAAAAAACCTAAACCTAAAAAATAAAATAAAAATAAAAATAAACCTACACTAAAAAAAAAATAAAAAATAAAAAACCTAAAAAAATAGTTAAACCAAAAAATAAATAAAAAAATAACTAAAATAAATAAAAAATAAGCCAAATAAACTAAAAGAAACCTAATACTAAATTTAAAATAAACCTAAACTAAATCCTGAACCCTAAACCTAAACCCTAAACCCTAAACTCTAAACTCTACAAATAAAAAAAAAATAAAAAAATCTTTTACCCTAAACCCTAAACCCTAAAACCTAAAGCCCTAAACTCCAAACCCAAAACCCTTAACCCTAATCCCTAAATTTTAAACCTTAAGCCCTAAAAACCCTAAACCCTAAATCTTAAGCCCTAAAACTTAAACACTAAACCCTAAATCCTAAACCCTAAACCCTAATCCTAAACCCTAAACCCTAAACCATAAAACTCAAAACACAAAACCCTAAACCCTAAACCCTAAGCCATAAAAAAAACCTTAAAACTAAAAAATAAAAAATAAAAATAAAAAATAAAATGCAACTAAAAATAAACCTAAACCTAAAAATAACTAAAATAAAAAAAACCTAAACAAAAAAAAATAAACCTAAAATAAATAAACTAACTAAATAAAATAAAATAAACCTAAATAAAAAATAAAAAAATAAACTAAGTAAACTAAATAACCTAAACTATGTTTATTTAATAAAAAAAACCCTAAACCCTAAATTTTAAACCCTAAACCCTAAACCCAAAAACTAATCCTAAACTCTAAACCTAAAACTCTAAACCTAAAACTCTAAATCTAAAACACTAAACCCTAAAAATATGTAAAAAAAAAAATCTGAACCCTAAACACTAAACCCTAAACCTACAACAATAAACCTACAACCCTAAACCCTTATCCCTAAACTCTAAAAAACCATAAACCCTAAACTCTAAACCATAAACCCTAAACCCTAAGCCCTAACCGTAATCCTTAAACCCTAAAAGCATAAAACTTAAAACAATAAATCCTAAACCCTAACCCTAAACCACAAACCCTAAACTTAAACCTAACTAACTAAATAAATTACAAAAATACCAACCTAAACCTAATAAACCTAAACCTAAACCTAAACCATAAGAATAAACTATAAACATCTAAACCAAATAAATAGATCTAATAAAAAAATTAAATATCTAAAAACTAATAAATAGGTGGGAAAATGGACTTAATGGTGGTGGTGGAAAAGAAATATAAATCCTAAGAGAGCTGGGTGGTTTTGAAATAAAATTAAAGAAAAAAACGCTACTTAAACTATGCCTTTACAAACTAGTTATCAAGGGTTTTGAAAACTCATTTTATCTAGTCACTTACTTAGAAATAACTTGGTTGATAAATCAAGAAATATTGAATCAATTTATTGCCTCTACAAAAAAAACCAAAACCCTAAACACTAAACCTTAAAACTTGAACCCTAAACCTCAAACATAAACCATAAAAATAAAAAATAAAAAACCCTAACCCTAAACCCTAAACCTATAACACAAAACTTACAACCCTAAACCCTAAACCCTAACCCTAAAGTCTAAACACTAAAAGAATAATCCCTAAAACCCTAAACCCCAAATCCTAAACCCTAAACCCTAAACCCTAAAACCAAACCCTAAACACTAAACCCTAAACCCCAAACCCAAAAACCTAAACCTAAAGT
The DNA here is from genome assembly GCA_021442155.1 of Cymbidium sinense. NCBI lineage: Eukaryota > Viridiplantae > Streptophyta > Magnoliopsida > Asparagales > Orchidaceae > Cymbidium > Cymbidium sinense. The sequence continues at coordinate 34,246 of JAKCPB010001292.1, forward strand.
AACTAAATAATTAAAAAAAAGAAACCTAAACCCTAAAATTTAACAAACCTAAACCTAAAATTAAACCCTAATAATGGGCAAAACCTTGATGGCAAGAATATCAAACCTAGATCTAATGAAGGCAAAGTATATCAAATAATCTAGGTGCTAGTGGATATAAGGTGGTAAGGAGTAAGGTTAATTATTGTGGTGGAGGGAGAGATCAGGGATTTGATTGTGGATCGTGCTACTTGAGAGGTTGAGGTGGTCCTAATGGGAACTAAAGAAAACTAAAATAAAACTCGCTAAAACCTTCTCTTAAACAAATCTAGATTTTGATTTGTATGATACTCATTTTATCTATGTCATCGCTGAGTTTTAGAAAACTTAACTTGGTTGATGAAAAGAAAAAAAGAAATATTGAATAAATTTATTCTATTAAAACCAAAACCTAAACACTAAACTAACCTAAACCCTAAACCTAAAAAATAAACCCTAATCCATAAACCCAAACCCAAAATCTAAAAATTAAAAAATAAATAAAATATATAAAAACCTAACCTAAACCCTAAAATCTAAACCCTAAACCCTAAAAAAACCCTAAACCATAAACACTAAACCCTAAAAATATAAAACAACCTAAATTAAATAAACCTAAAATAAAATAAATAAAAACAAACCTAAATAAACTAAAATAAAACCTAAACTAAAACCTAAACCTAACCTAAACCTAAAATAAATAAAAAAAATAAAAACCTAAATGATAAACTAAATAAAATAAAATAAACCAAAAATAAACTTCAACCTAAATTTTGAAAAAAACCAAAAAAACTAAAATAATAACCTAAAACCTAAACCTAAAAATACTAAATAAAACCTAAACCTAAACCTAAAATAAAAAAAACTAAATTAAAATAATAAAATAAAAAATAAACTAAACTAAAAAATAGACTTAAACCTAAAACCTAAACCTAACAAATAAATGTCTAATTTTATTTTCTAATGCTCAATCTAATGTCATCACTTGTGTCTTAAAAACTAATTGGTTGATAATTAAAAGAAGAAATGTTAAATCTAAATTTCTTCTATGTTAAAAAAAAAACCAAAAACTAAACCCAAATTAAAAACCTAAACCTAAAAAAACCAAAACCCTAAACCCTTACCCTAAAACCCTAAACTTAAAACCCTAAACCCTAAACCCTAAACTGTAAAAACCCTAAATTCTAAACCCTAAGACCCTAAACCCTAAACCCTAAACCTAAAATCCAAAATAAAACCCAAAAAACCATAACCTAAAACCCAAAACATAAACCTAAACTAAATAAACCTAATAATAAATAAAATAAATAATATAAAATAAAATAAACTAAAACCTAAACCTAAACCTAAAAAAATAAAATAAAATAAAAATAAAAATAAAATAAAATAAAATAAAATAAATTAAAACCTAAACTAAACTAAAAAATAAAATAAACCTAAGAATAAAAATTTTTTAAAAATAAAGAATAAATGTAAAAAAAATAAACCTAAAATAAAATAAAATAAAAATTAAATAAAAACCTAAACCTAAAAAATAAACTTAAAAAAAAACCTAAAAATAAATAAAAAATAAAACCTAAACCCTAAACTAAAAATAAAACATAAACCTAAAATAAAGTTAAAATAAATAAAAAACAAAAAATTTAAACAAAAAACTAAAACTAAACTAAATAATAAACTTAAACCTAAACCTAAAATAAACTTAACTAAACCTAAACCTAAACTAAATAAATAAAATAAACTAAAGAAAAACTTAAACCTAAAAAAAAAAAAAAAACCTAAAAACAAACCTAAAATAAAAACTTAAAACCTAAGCCTAAAAAAATAAAAACCTAAACCTAAACCAAAATATAAATATAAACCTAACCTAAAAAAAAATAAAACCTAAACTAAAATAAAATAAAATAAAAGTTAACTAAAAAAATAAATAAATACCTAAACCTAAAACTAAACTAAAATAAAAACCTAAACTAAAAGAAATAAACCTAAAATAAAAAAAAACTAAACTAAATAAAAAATAAAAATAAACATAAATAAAATAAAATATAAAATAAAAAATAAATTATATAACTAAATAAACCTAAACCTATGAGTTTACTAATTAAAAATAACACTAAACAATAAACCCTAAACCCTAAACAAACTTAAACCCTAAACCCTAAACCCTAAACCTTAAACCTTAAACCTTAAATCCTAAACCCTAAACCCTAACCCTAAACCTAAACCTAAACCCTAAACCCTAAACCATAAAACCCTAAACCTTAAACCCTAAAACCATAAAACCCTAAACTAACCTAAACCTAAACCCTAAACCCTAAACCTAAAAAACCTAAAACTTAAATCTAAAAAAGTTAAATAAAATAAAACTAACTAAAATAAAATACCTAAACCTAAACCTAAAAATAAACTAAAATAAAAAACCTAAACTTAAATAAATAAATAAAATGAATAAACTAAACTAAATAAAAATAAAAACCTAAATAAAAAATAAATAAGAAAATAAACTAAAATAAAAAATAAACTAAGTAAACTAAACAAATAAACTTAAATAAAAGAAAACCCTAAACCCAAAAACTAATCCTCAACCATAAACCTACAACCCTAAACCCTAAACCCTAAACCCTAAACCCTAAAAACATAACCCTAAAAAAACCTAAATTTAAAAAAAACCTAACCCTAAACCTACATCACTAAACCCTAAACCCTAAACCTTAAAACACTAAACCCTAAACCCTAAACCGTAAACCCTAAAACCCTAAACCATAAACTCTAAACCCTAAACCCTAAACCCTAAACCAAAAAACTTATAACCCTAAACCCTAAACCCTAAAAACCTAAAAACCTAAACTTAAACTAAATAAAACATATAATTTAAATAAATAAATAAACCTAAAATTAAATAAAATTAAAAAATAAAATAAAATAAACCTAAACTAAAACCTAAACCTAAACCTAAACCTAAATGTAAAATAAATAAAATAAAAATAAAATAAAATAAATTAAAATAAAATAAATAAAACTAAACTAAACTAAAAAATAAAATAAACCTAAAATAATAAACCTAATAAAATAAACTAAATATAAAATAAAATAAAATAATCCTAAAATAAAATAAAATAAATACTAAATAAAACCTAAACCTAAAAATAACCTAAAAATAAATAAAAAAAATAAACATAAACCTAAACTAAGAAAAAAACCTAAACCTAAAGTAAGTAAAATTAAATAAACCTAACCTAAACTAAAATAAAATAAACTAAAATAAATAAAACCTAACCTAAACCTAAAATAAACTAAACCTAAACCCTAAACTAAATAAAATAAAATAAATTAAAATAAGCCAAAATAAACTAAAAAATAAACCAAAAATAAACCTAAAGAAACTAAAACATAAATAAATAAATAAATAAAACCTAAGCATAAAAATAAATAAAATAAAAATAAACAAAAAATAAACATAAACATAAACCTAAACCCAAAAAATAAACTTATAAAAAAGCCTAAACTAAACTAAATAAACTAAACTAAATAAAAATAAATAAAACTAAATAAAAAAATAAATTAAACTAAAATAAATAAAATAAACTAAATAAATTAAATAAACCTAAACCTACCGCTTTACTTGATTTAGAAAACCCCTAAACCTAACCCTAAACCCTAAATCCTAAACCCTAAACCCAAGCCTAATCCCTAAACTAACCCTAAATCCTAAACCTAAACCTACACCCTAAACCTAACCTAATCTAAAATAATAATAACCTAAACCTAAAAAACTAAAATAAAAATAAAATTAAACTAAAACCTAAAACTAAACCTAAACCTAAACCTAAAAAATAAACTAAAATAGAAAATCTAAACTAAAATAAATAAACTTAAAATAAATAAACTAAATTGAATAATAATAAAATAAGAAATAAAATAAAGTAAAATAAATAAAAAATAAACTAAATAAACTTAAACCTGCCAGTTTACTTAATTTAAAAAAATTAATAAAATTAAAAAAATTAAAAAAATTAAAAAAAACCCTAACCTTAAAGCTTTAACCCTAAATCTACAACCCTAAACCCCCTAAATCATAAACCTAAAAACCCTAAACCCTTAACCCTGAAATCCTAAACCTTAAACCCTAAATCGTGCACCATAAAACCTACAACCCTAAACCCTAAACCCTAAACCCCAAACCTAAAACCCTAAATCCTAAACCCTAAAAGTCTAAAAAGTAAAACTAAACTAAATAAAACATAAAAATACAATAAATAACTAAACCAAAGGCTAAATAAAATAAAAAATAAAGATATAATAAAAACCTAAACTAAAACCAAGACCTAAACTAAACCTAAACCTAAATGTAAAAAGAAAATAAAATAAAAATAAAAATTAAACTAAAATAAAATAAATAAAAACCTAAACTAAATGAAAAAAATAAAATAAACTCAAGAAAAACCTAAATATAATAAAAACTAAATGTAAAATAAAAATAAAATAAACCTATAAATAAAACAAAATAAAAACTAAATAAAAACCTAAACCTAAAAATAAATAAAAAATAAAACCTAAACCTTAAACTAAAAAAAACCTAAACCTAAAATAAACAAAATAAAAATAAACTAACCTAAAATAAATAAAACATAAACCTAAACCTAAAATAAACTAAACTTAAACCCTAAACTAAGTAAAATAAAATAAATTGAAAATAAACCTAAACCTAAACTAAAAAATAAAACCTAAAAATAAACCTAAAAGAAAAACCAAAAACCTAAACCTAAAAAAATAAAATAAAAACCTAAACCTAAAAAAATAAAATAAAAATCTAAACCTAAATCTAAAAATAAAAAATAAAACCTAAACATAAAAAATAAAATAAAATAAATCTAAACTAAAAAATAAACATAAACCTAAAAAATAAACTAAAATAAAAAACCTAAACTAAAATAAATAAACCTAAAATAAATAAACTAAACTAAATAAAAAATAAAAATAAACAATAAAATAAATTAAAATAAACTAAAATAAATAAAAATAAAATAAAAATACTAAAAAACTAACCTAAATAAATTAAAATAACCTAAACATAAACCCTAAACTAACCTACTATAAATCCTAAACACTAAAAACCTAAACCCTAAAATAAACTAAAATAAATAAACCTAAATAAACCTAAACTTAAATAAACTCTAAACCCTAAACCCTAACTAATAACCTAATAAACCTAAACCTAAACCCTAAAATAAACCCTAAACTAATCTAAAAACCAACCCTAACCTAACCCTAAACCTAAAACCTAAAACTAAAACCCTAAACCCTAAATAACCCTAAACCTAAACAAACCTAAACCAAAACCTAAACCCTAAACCTAACCCTAAACCCTAAACCCAAAGCATAAATCATAAAACCTAAACCCTAAAACACCAAACCCTAAACCTAAACCTAAAGTAACCTAATAAATTAAAAATAAACCTAAACCATAAACCTAATAAACTTAAACCCTAAGAATGGTAAAACTAACATCATCTCACCTAGATCCTGGTGGAGGCGAAGGCGGGCGTTATCACAAAAGGTGGGGGATCTATGGTGGATATGGGAGCAAGTTAATGGAGGCAGAGAGAGTTTACAACTATATCACACTACTAGAGTCTGGGGTTAAAACTGGATAAACTAAAAGAATGATGGATCCAAATTTATTGAACTATGTCTTTATAATAGAGATGATTCTAGTTATCTATTGTTTTAATTTGTCTGCATGCTTATTTTATTCAACTTGTGTCTTAAAAAACTTGGTGTGTTACTTGGTTGATGAAATTGAAAAGAAGAAATGTTGAATCTAAATTTATTCTCTATTTAAAAAAAAACCTTAACCCTAAACTAAAACCTGAACCTTAGACCTAAAATATAAACCCTAAATCTTAAACCCTAAAACATAATACCCTAAACCCTAAACCCTAAACCCGAAACCCTAAAACCTAAACCTTAAACCCTAAAAAAAAAATCCTAAACTAAATAAAACCTAATAAAATAAATAAATAAACCTAAACCTAAAAAATAAATAATAAATAAATAAAACATAAATGAAAACTTGATCCTAAACCTAAAAGAGAAATAAGATAAAAAATAAAAATTAATTAAAATAAATTAAATAATTACATAAACTAAACTAAAAAAATAAAATAAAATGGAGAATATAAAACAAAAATAAAATAAAAACTATATGTAAAATAAAAAATAAAATAAACCAAAAATAAAATAAAAAAACTAAATAAAAATAAACTAAAATAAAACCTAAAAATAAATAAACAATAAAACCTAAACCCTAAAGTTAAAAAAAACCTAAACTTGAAATAAAATAAACCTAAACCTAAATAAAAATAAACTAAACTAAATTAAATACAACCTAAACCAAAACTTAAAATATAATAAACCAAAACCTAAACTAAATAAAATAAAATAAAATAAAAATAAACCTAAACCTAAATTAAAATAATAAAATCTAAATATAAACCTAAAATAAAAACTTAAAACCTAAACCCAAAAAAACAAAAATAAACTAAACCTAAACCTAAAATAAAATAAAACCTAAACATGAAAATAAAATAAAATTAAAATAAACTAAAAATAAGCAAACCTAAACCTAAACCTAAAAAAATAAACAAAAAAATAAAAAAACCTAAACTAAAATAAATAAACTAAACTAAATAAAAATAAAAAAAACCTAAATAAAATAAAATAAAATAAACAAAAATAAATAAAAAATAAACTAAATTAACTAAATAAACCTAAACCTAAATATTTAAAACCCATAAACCTAAACTAAACCCTAAACCCTAAACCCTAAATTAACCTAAACCTAAACCAAAACCTAAACCCTAAACTTAAACCTTAACCCTAAACCCTAACCTAAATAAAACTAAACCTAATCCTAACTAAACTAAACTCTAAACTATAAATACTAAACCTAAACTAAACCTAAATAAACCTAAACCTAAACTATAAAACCCTAAAAAACCTAAAACTAAAATAAATAAAACTAAACCTAAAACCTAAACCTAAACTATACTCCTAAACCTAAACTAAAGTTTAAATTAAACTAAACTAAATAACTAAACCTAAACCCTAAACCTAAAATCTAAACTAAATAAACCTAAACCTAAACCCTAAACCTAAACTAAACCTAAACCCTAAAAAATTAAAACCTAAACCTAAACTAAATAAAAAATAAAATAAATAAATAAACTTAAACCTAAAAATAAAATAAAATAAAACCTAAACCTAAACCTAAAAATAAAATAAAATAAAAATAAAAAATAAAAAATAAATTAAATAAACCTAAACTAAAAAAAAAATAAATAAACCTAAAATAAAACCTAATTAAAATAAACTAAACATAAAATAATAATAAAATAAACTAAAATAAAATAAACTAAATAAACCTAAACCTAAAAAAAATCAAAATAAATAAATAAAAATATAAACCTAAACCCTAAACTAAAAAACAAAACCTAAAATAAAAATAAATAAATAAACCTAAAATAAACTAAACTAAAACAAAATAAAACCTAAACTTAAACTAAAATAAAAACTAAAACTAAACCTAAACTAAATAAAATAATAAACTAAAATAAACATAAACCTAAACTAAAAAATAAATCCTAAAATAAATGTAAAAAAACCCTAAAACCTAAACCTAAAAAAAAAGAAAATAAAAACCTAAACCTAAAAATAAAAATAAAACATAAACCTAAAAAAAAATATAATAAATATAAAACTAACTAAAAATAAATAAAACCTAAAAAATAAATTAAAATAAAACTAAAATAAATAAACCTAAAATAAATATACAAACTAAAAAATAAAATAAACTAAAATCTAAACCTATCATTTACTTAATTTAAAAAAATAAATAAACCCTAAACCCTAAACCCTAAACCCTACATGTGCCTTATTTTATCTACGCTAAATTGTCTTAGAAAATTTGGGTTACTTGGTTGATGAAATTGAAAAGAATAAATGTTGAAAATTTTTCCTGTTAAAAAAAAAACCTTAAACCCTAAACCCTAAACTAAACCATAAACCTAAACCTAAAACATAAACCTAAACCCAAAAAAACTAAACCCTAAACTCTAAACCCTAAAATGCTAAAAACCTAAACCTAAACTAAATAAAACCTAAAAAAATAAAAAACATAAAACAAAATATAATGAAAACCTAAATTAAAACCTAAACCTAAACCAAAAAAGAAAATAAAATAAAAATAAAAACTAAAATAAAATAAATAAAAACCTAAACTAAACTAAAAAAATAAAACCTAAATAAAATAAAAACTAAACCTAAAATAAAAAAATAAAATAAAACTAAATAAAAACCTAAACCTAAAAAATTCAACTTAAAAATAAATAAAAACTAAAACCTAAACCTTAAACTAAAAAAAAACCTAAAATAAAAATAAAATTAATAAAATAAAATAAACCTAAACTTAAAAAATAAAATAAATTAAAATAAAATAAATAAACCAAAACCTAAACTAAAATAAACTAAAACTAAACCTAAAATAAATAAACTAAAAATAAACCTAAACTAAACTAAAAAATAAAAAACCTAAAAAACATAAAATAAAACCTAAAACCTAAACTTAAAGAAATAAATAAAAGAAACCTAAACCTAAAAATAAGAAATAAAACCTAATAAAAAATAAAATAACTCAACTAAAAAAATAAACCTAAACCTAAAAATAAACTAAAATAAATAAACTAAAATAAATAAACTAAACTAAATAAAAAAAATAAATAAAGTCAATAAATTATAAATAAACTAAATAAACCAAAACCTTAAGTTTACATAATAAATAAAATAAAAAATAAAAATAAAAAATAAACCCTAACCCTAAAACTAACCCTAAACCCTAAACCCTAAACCCTAAACACTAAACAAACCCTAAACCTACAACCCTAAACCCTAAAACCCTAAACCTAAACCTAAACCCTAAACCTAAACACTAAACCCTAAATTGTAAAACCCTAAACACTAAACCCTAAACCCTAAACCCTACAATCCTAAACCCTAAACCCTAAACCCTAAACTAAACCCTAAACCATAAACCCTAAACTATTAAAACTTAAACCCTAAACCCTAAATTAACCCTAAACCCTAAGAATGGGCGAACCTGATGACAGAACATCATCAACTAGGCTCACCTTGATCTGGGGAGGCAAAGGTAAGGCAGGTGATAGATCAAGGTGGTGGTGGGATCGGAGGTGGTGGTCGAGCAATGGTGGTTATGGAGGCAGTGGAGCATGGAGGTTAGTGGTGGTGGTAAAGGGAGAGATCGTGATATGATGGTGGATCATGCTACTGAGAGGCGGTGGTTCTGATTGAGAGAAATAAGAACGATCAATCCGCTATGGAACTATGTCTTATAAGAGAAAGTTCTACTTATCTAAGGTTTTGATTTGCTTTATTTCATTTTTTTATCTATATCATCGCATCATAGAATACTTGGGATGCTACTTGGTTGATAAAATTGAAAAGAAAAATGTTGAATATGAAATTGTTCTCTATTAAAAAAACCTAAATTCTAAACCCTAAACCCTAAACTAAAACTTAAACTCTAAACCTAAAACCTAAACCCAAACCCTAAAAACACCCTAAAACCCTAAACCCTAAACTATAAAACCATAAATTAAACCCTAAACCCTAAACCCTAAAAAACCCTAAACCCCAAACCCTAAACCCTAAACACTAAACTAACCCTAAACCCTAAACCCTAAACTAACCCTAAACCCTAAACCCTAAACTAACCCTAAACACTAAACCCTAAACCTTGAATAAAGATACCATTAGGAGTAGATCTAAAGAGTGACCTAATCCTAACATAGTTATGGTATAAAAGAAAATGTCTTCAAGAGACTTTCCTTGACTATTAGAGATTTGAATACCCTAAACCCTAACCCTAAATCATATTATATAAATATATATTATAGATAATTAGCATCATATATTGAGCATGTAGTGATGTTTTTGTATGTTAAAAGATGTTTTGAAATATTTTAGTATATTATGGTATTATGCCCTATAATCTACATTAATATAAATCATAAATATATTTATTTAATTAAATTAGATGATGAAATTTGTTAAATTTGAAGTGGGAATTAGGTTGTAGTACCAAAGGTGTGCTACCATTTGTAGTAAAAAAGTAAGATTTTATGTTCAAAATATATTATATGTTGTAGCATAGTATAGCATCATATATCATAATATATTATTCTACAAATTTTAAATTCTTTAGTATTTTACAATAAAGCCTACACTAGCATTGTTTATAAAAATGATTTAGACTTTAAAATGGTGGAATTTGGCCAAATTCATAATAGGTAGAGCTTGGCATCATAATATATTATTTCAATTTAAAATATGTAACCTAAACTAAAATATATATATTTTTTATTATTTAGACTAATTTTATGATTTTATCTTAAGCAATCCCTTGTGATGTGATATGCAATATAATATAATATAATATGTTATAGTGTAATATAATATAGATGCCATAACATAGTGTAGCATCATGCATTATAGCATACTATTATGTATTACTTATTTGTTAGCATATTTTAGTTTCTTATAGTATGATGTAGTAGAGTTTGTACTAGTATAATTCATAAAAAATATTGATTTATAGTCGAGATGATGGGATTTGGCCAAATTTAATGTAAGCTTTAGGAACATCATTGTGTGCTATGGTGTCATTTAATCAAAAGAATGGAATTTTGCATCCAAAAAATAAATGTTCATTTTTCAACCAAATTTTATAAATTTTTTGCTTAAAGTGATTCATTTTAAGGTGTAATGTAAGATAATATATTATATGAAAGCATATTAAAATATAATGTACATAATAATATAACTTAACATATATATGAATGTGGTGGTGTGTTACTAAATGTTATTGTACATTTTAGTATGTTTTACTTTTGTTATAATACATTGGGTCAAAACTCACAAAAATGTTAATTTGAAGGTGAGATGGAAGAATTTTCACCATGGCACACCAAAATCAACCCCAAATTATTCTATACCATTTCTAATAAAAATAACAATTTTACACATCCAAAATGAACATTATTCATATTTTGAGAAAATTTTATTATTTTTTCAAGTGATTCTAATGAGGTGTAATGTTAGAAAATATATTATATTACATCAAATTATATAACATCATATATTATAATATAATATAGTGTGTTAATTCACTATAATATGTTTAGCATGTTATATTGTATAGTTAGTTTGAGCTTGCACCATCAAAAATCATAAAATGTTGATTATAATGTTGAGATGATTAATTTGAATGAATACATTGTTAGTTTTTGGTTGAAGTATTAAAGGTGTGCATAAGAGAAGAAATAAGATTTGGTGAGAATTCCATGTTAAGGACATGGAGGGAGATCCACTAGGGATCACACATGCATTGGACATGACATGTGAGGGATCTATGTTGAGGGCATAGAAGAAAAAATTTGGGGATAACATTTCAATTTGATTTGATTATGACTTTGGAAAGAAGATCCATTGAGAAAAGAATCTATAATGTAAAAATTGAGTCGACTTTAATTTATTTATTTTAATTGATGTGGAGGCATATCTATAGAGATATGGGCTGAGTCAGGGATCAGTATGAACCTTCCATGGGAAGCAGTTTGCTATTGGGATTGGGATTTGAGTTTGATTTCATTGTTTGGGGATGTATCCACTGGAATAAGAGTTTGTTGGATTTCTTTAATTTAGACTCTATTGGGGAGTTGGTTTAATTTGGCTCACAGAGAGGTTGGTTTTGAATTTGATTTATTTGCTTGACTTATTTATATATGATTTGGGCTCCACATGAGAGAAGGGTGTGATTTAACTCCACTAGGAAAATAAGATTGGGTTAAATTTAATATGAATTAATGTATGGACCCTATTGGTGCAATGGACCCACAGAAGAGCTATATCAGCCTTTGACCTACTGCTTTACAAATCCAAATGCATAGTCTACCACTGGTAGAGCTAGCCAACATGTGGTTGCCTTGTGCAAAATGCTAGAAGAAGGCAGACTTACATCTTCCAAAGTGAGGAACAACCATTGGGTGACCTGGATGCACAAAAAAGCAACCTAACCTAGACACCTGTGAATGTCGGGACTTATGTCAACTCAAACTAGTCTAGAAGAATTTTATCTTAATTTCATGTGATTTGATATGGTTTCTTTAGTTTAGTTTGATTTTGAATTGAGGGCATATCCGCTGAGGATGTGAGCTCAGTCAAATTTAAAAGATTTAATTTATGGACCATGTGAGTGTGTGATGGACCCACTGAGAAGGGGCTATATCAGACTTGTCCTATCTCAAATTTACAAATCCAAATGGATAGTCACCGGTAGAGCTAGCCAACCTAAGGGGTTTCCTTTCGGTGTGCAATGACTATGCTAGAAAGAAGGTGTAGTAGACTTACATCTTCTAAAGGAGGGAAAAACCACTAGGGTGACCTATTGGTAGCACAATAAATCAAATCTAACTTAGGGGAGACTATATAGTGAATGCTGCTGAGCACTTATATCAACTCAAGGGTAGGCAGGTGATTCCAATAGGGAGATTTGCTGACACTACCCTAAACATATAATGTTTTCTTGAGAAAAGTACCGCTAGTGGTGTCCTCTTAATCCATAAGTGAATATATATTTTATTTATATATTTTGTGGGACCCTATTGGTGCAAGGGACCAGACTGAGAAGGAGCTATGTCACCTATCTCAAATTTCTCGACCATGGAGAATCGCACATCCAAGATAGATTCTCCAACCACATGTGGTTACTATGAAAGGGAACTACCAACCGATAGTAACCTGTAGTGTCTAAATGGGAATGCAAAAAGATGTGATCCAAAATAATGTGTGTGCCGCTAGGGTGTTATCTCTAGTCCTAAAAAAGAAAGGTTATAGGTGTACGGTGGCCAACTTAAGGAGAAAGCATAGAAGATTTACATCTTCCATGAGTGGTGTATCCTAAGGTGCGAGAACCAACCAACCTAAGGTGTATCCCAACATGAGTGTATCTATCAAGATAGTGAGAACCAACCAACCTAACATGCCCATCCAACATGATCAACTGGAAAGAAAGTGTAGGCTTACAACTTTCCAAGTAATACTCATCATCGAGATCTTTCAAGCATAGAATACTATCCGACTAGCAACTACTAAGCTAAGCCGAGGGAATCAAACTTGAAGCAGTCATGAGGGAAGAATATGCTAGAGGACTTATCCTAAACCTTAAATATACTTGACCCAGTCAGTGCATGAAGGTTAATCCAAGAAGAAAGCATAGCAGACTCACATCTCTTAAACAAGCCAACATGAGGTAGCTTACCACCATGCAGAAGGCCTACCAAACTAATAACACCGCAATAAATAAAGAAGAAAACATAGTGACTTACATCCTCCAAAGCAAGAAAGACCACTAGTGACACACTAGTAGGTAAAGACGTCGACCTAGAGCAAATACCAGTGAGTGCTAGGGGCATTATCTCAACTCGAAGACACAAAAAAGATATGTGTTTATTTTATATGTTTGTGTGTAGTTTGTGTTTGTGTCGATGAAGGATAGGACACCACTGGGTTCTTTACACCTACCCTAAACACGTGGGATTCACAAAAAAGAATACTTTTAATATGGAAGAGATTGAATTCAAAATGGTTTTTTCATTGATGATAATTATTTTCAAACATGATTTATAATATTTCTTTAAGTAGAGCCCAATGGTTGGAAGCATTGGGAGCTCTCCCACATGATTAATAAGTTGATAAGATCTTCCTTGGTAGGCCTTCTCTATTGCAAAAGGGCCTTCCCAAGTGGGTTCAAACTTGCCTCCCATCTTACGATGGGCAACAATTAGTCTCTTAAAACTAAAATAAGCTCTACTTGAAAAGCTCTAGAATGGACCAACTTATTGTGAGCTTGAATCATTTTAGCTTTGTACAACTCAAGGTTTTAGCATGCCCGTAGGCTTCTCTTCTCTAAACCTTCAAGATCTTCTAACCATAACTTGACATTCTGCTTTATTATGATCTTGCTACCCATAACTATGCTTAGTGATGGGAGTTGGACTTCTAATGGTAGGACAGCTTTGGACCCATACACTAAGGAGAAAGGAGTAGACTGAGTTGGAGTTCTATATGGTGAGGGCCCATAACCAACTAACCATCATTGTCGCTTATTGTCGAGTGTCTTTTTAGTATTTGGATGAGAGTTTTATTGAAGGCTTCGCTAAGCGCTTTGCCCTCAGTAGTTGATGAAGAATATCTCCAATCTATGCTATATTTCTAGGCAAAGTTGTTGATCTCTTTTGAATGTACCATTATCGATATAATTCATCGAGGCACTCCAAACCTATATATATGGTTCCTAAAAAATTGGAGCACATGCGAAGTTGTGACCTCTCTGTGGAATCGCTTATCCATTTGAAAAGTAGTCAAGAGTAACTAAGATGATGATGACCCTTGAAAGTAGAGGATCAATTACGTCGCCCAACACTGAATGGCCAAGGCCAATGTAGATGTAGAATGTTGTATGGTTGGTGTAGACCATCATTGTATTTGACATTGGTGGCATATCCATGCAATCTTTGATCATCGATGACGTAGTATCCTAGTCTCTAATCTTGGCTTTCATTTTGAACCAAATTGGTTGGCTCCACATAATCCTGAGTTATCATAATCTTATGTTTCATGCTTGTCTAAATAATGTAACCACATATGATCGAAAGACTATATAAGACACCATCAATAAGCATAGAAAGTGCTCTCTACTTCATCGATGAGCTTGAGACTTCTCTTGAGGTAGTTTGCCTTTATTTAGGTAATCCATGAATGATTGCCAAAATCTAACTCCTCATCCTTCTTAATGGCAACCTCCCCATCAAGAGAGTATTTTTTTGATGAGTTCAATATCAAGGGATAACACTTGTTTGGACCTTTATTGATATGGACTCATCTTCCTGGACAACTCCTTGGCATATGCTACAACATTCTCTCCTTAAGGAATCTTATAAACTAGCAAACCTCTTGATTTGGGCCAACAACTCTATGGTGTTGTGTAGTGATGGAGCTTATTTATAACCTTATAGGACCCAAATTTAGTTGATACAACTAAGAATCCCCAAAGATGTTGATGTTCTGATGCTTAGAGTAATGGATAACTCTAGACCGCAATCGAGCCTTATATATTCATTTTCATTATTGGTGCAAGGATTGGATAGATGATATGAATCTCATCACATCATGGTCCGAAGTTAAGAGAACTATTCCTACCCTTGCCATTCCTAAATAGTAGATTGTGGTTCTTCTTCTTTGAGAGGAAGCTACATCATCAAAGTACATCTCCCAAGTGGTGAATGCTAGTATCCCCAAAGTTCATGAATTATCATCTGCAAGAGTTAGTAGAAGTGGGTGTATTGCTAAGAAATCTAGTAGCTTGTCCTTTCACCGCAAAGAGGTACAAGGTAATGTCAAACCATGAGAGGATCATCGCCATCAAGCCAACCATCCGGATAACATCGAGGTCATGAGATACTATAATGGATTGATCCTAGAGATTAAGTTCACCTTATAGAAAGCATGTAGTGTTGTAGCTTTGGGATGCAAAGATTAAACCTAGAAAATGCTTCTCAATGGGTGGATAATTAGAGATTAGAAGATGCCGAGGTAGTAGAGTTTTTTTTTCCTTCATCATTGGCTTGGGCCAACAAAGCACCAAGGAGTCATCTAATGTAGTAAAGTATGAGTAGCTTATCCGGATAAGTGCTAGAATGTGACATCAAGTAATGCTTGATGTCTTCAAGGCATGCTCACACTTATCATCCCAACTTGAACTTGGCATCCTTTTAACAAGTGTTGAGAATGTGACATCTTCTCGATAAATTGATAGAAAGCATCATAGATATGCCAACCATCCTTGTAATGATCCGAGTTGAGTTTAACTTTTAGGGGTGGCATTTCTAATATCACCTTGATCTTTCCTAATCAATTTTGATTTTGGTGTCACAATAAACCAAAGGAATTTGAAGCTACTCAATGCACACTTCGGGGTTCATTTTGAGGTTAAATGGTCTTAACTATTCAAACTACTCTCAAGTCAAAGAGATGGTCTTTTTCTCTACTTTTGACCAAGATCATCAACATAGCACTTAACTTTGATGATGAGTTCATCAAGATTCGAGTCATTGCCCAGGTATGTAGCATCGACATTTTAAGGTAAAGGCATGACCTTATAGCATATATTCGATCGGTTCTAAAAGTAGTGTTTCTTTCATCTTCGGGCCATCTTTATTTAGTTATATCTAGATGAGCCATCCATGAAAGAGAAGATTGCATGAGATGAGGCAATGTCCACCATCGGATTGGTAATGAAAATTCATCTTTTGGACATGCCTTATTTAAATCCATAAAATTGACACATATGTGAATTTGGCCATTCTTTTCTTAACTATGACGCTAACAACTGTAGGGTATTTTTCTTCTGATGAAGCCAACATTGATCGCTTTCTTGACTTCATAAATGACCTGTTCTATGTCTAATCATGTGTCTAGAGCTTGCTTGATAGGGTTAGCAATAGGCTCTATTGCTAGTTTATGGACACGCTCGTGAGCCAATCCAGGTATCTCTTCATAACTCCATGCAAAGCTATCCTTAAATTAAATTAATAGCGTAACTAAGTCATTGGTTTCAATTTCATTTAATTAAAAGAATTGATGTATGCGGGATCTTCTTCGCCTAAGTTGATTTCCTTGAGCTCATCGATGGTTGACGATCTCTTCTTTGAACTGTGGTGCATCTTTGATTTCAAAATCATCTAGATCATCTCAAGTTTCTAAGCATATATCCTCATATGAGTTAATGTGATTTGAAAAGAACTATTAGATTCCAAATGATTTGTGATGACTAAGTAGTAATCCATCATCAACTGGACCCATTATACCTATTCTAGTCTTGGTCTTGATTGAGAGCTTTTGCATTTGTTCTTCCATATTCTTTCTAAGTACTATGCTTTGACCAAGTATGTGGGATTAACCCTTTCTTTGCTAAATTATGAACACAAGGCAAGTACCAATCAAAGGTAATTCTATTAAATCTTTATATGAATCATCCTCTAAGTTCTACATCAACTTCTTGACTTGAGGATGATGCTCCAAAGAACCTCCGAGTCTTCACACCGGATGACTTACTTAGGGCTTCCTTAACTACCAAACCCTCAACTTTTGAGAGGAAAGTGGGGTTAGCTAAGGTTCCCAAATGATGCCTAACTATTTCACATATAGACTTGGATACACTTATGCTTGCTTTGGAGCCCGCCTTCATCGCTATCTAGCTCAAGTGTCAAAAGGAATCTACACCTAAGAAGAGTGGTGTGCTAACCATATAAGACTCATCTTATAAACTAGATTCTAAGTCTATATGGATAAAAGTGTACTCGTAGTACATATCTTTTAATGGGTGGCCAATAAGGAGGTTTTCCACCCCTGGGACCTCTAAAGCTCTTCTTCGTGGAGGTCGTCATCCTACCCATATGTTCGAATGGAGTAAAGAACTATGGGTTGAATCTAATGTCAGGCTCCACTTCCTCCTCCAAGTCTATTTTTGCCCTTTTATTTTCTTTTCTTTTCTTTTTTTTTTCTTTCTTTTCTTTTTTCTTTTTCTTTTTAAACTTTGGCCAAGTTCATGAGAATAGACTTGTTGGTTTTGAGGGTAGTAAGTGCATCCTCATATATGTAACCTCTTGAACTATAAAATGGCTGAGATCTCTTTCACATAGATGATCCCACCTCTCTCACAAACTTCATACAGATGTAGAGAGAATGGAACTATGTTGTTCTCATGTATCCATGGTCTCCCAAGAAAAGTGAAAGATGTATCCGAGTCTATAATGTTAAACTTGGCTTCATCCTTCCAATCATCTATCTCCAAGGGCAACCCTATGGAGCCAAAGGCCTGTTGACCTCACTTTTAGAGTGAAGATTCAATCTTCTCATCTTAGACTTAGGAGTCTTCTAGACACTAAGGCTTCCTAGTCATAAAGACACTTCTAAAAAATTAAACTAACCTAAGCCTTCTACTTAGAAGGGTTAACCATGGATTAGGTTATGCCTTAGGATTGATAATCAACCTACCCTACAACCCAAATCCAATCCATGTTCACCTTCTCAAACCAAACCTCAAGTTCAATTGAAACATCAAATTCAAATCCAAATTCAAACACAAATTCCAAAACCAAATGATTGAAGCCCATGATCAAATCCAAACTTGAAACCCTTCCTAAGCCATATGATCTATCCCATGGACTTAGCCAAAATTTTAATCCAAATCAATCCAAAATCAATTGATTTTCTCATAATCAATTTATATCTTCAATCATCTTCTAAATATAAATCAAATGTACATTCAAATGATCAAAACTAAATCAAACTAAATCAAATTTAAATCAAAACCCTTCCTAAGCCATATGACCTATCCCATGGACTTAGCTAAATATTAATCCAAATCAAGTCAAATCAATTGATTTTCTCACAAATCAATCATATTTTCAATCATCTTTACAAATTTAAATAAAATATACATTTAAATCATCATAACTAAATCAAACCAAATCAAAATCCAAACCTAAGCCACATGACCCAACTCATGGACTTAGCCAAATTCCTTCATTCCAAAACCCAAATTCAATTGATTTTCATGAATCAATCATACCTTCAATTATATTCACAAATATAAATGAAATCTACAATCAAGCCAAACCAAAATCAACCCAAGTCAAACCCAACTTAACCCTTTTACTTGAAATGTTCAAATGAACTAAAACCCATTTGAAACCAAGTTATTGTAATTGAATTTATATATCAATCCCAAATCCATATATAAACTCAACTAAATCAAACTCAACCCAAAATTAAGCAACTAAACCCAATTGGTCCACTTGACCCAAAGTCACCTATTTGAGCTAAGTTCTAATCTTACCCAAATTAGATTCAACCAAGCCCATCCAAATCTGACATCATTATTATTGATCACCCTATGTTGATCAATTTTTACCAATTGGGTCAAACCAAGTCAACTTGGTCATTTGACTAGGTCAACCCTTAACCCATATGAACCCAAACTAGCCAAATTGCAACCTAAGCCAAATCCCTTGAAACCAATGATTCATACCAAATCAAAATCAATATTTGAATATGACTTGACCTTCAAAGTCAAACCAAACCCAATTGGCTCTTGACTCAAGTTGACCCAAATTGATTTAAAAGACCAAATTGGGTCAAATCAAAATATAAACCAAATTGATTGCAATCAATGGCTCGAGTTCATTCCAAATTGATTGTTGAACTTGACCAAAGCCATGATTGGACCCAATTGAACCTACAGCTACTTAGCCAAATTGACCAATGGTTCAAGTTGGCCTAAATCAAAACCAAATCCAAATTAATTGAAACCAAAGCCTACAATCATCTTCAATTAACTAAACCAAAACCAACACCAAACCCAAGCCATTTTGGCCAATTTGGTCAAATTGGTTAACTTAACCCATTTGACCCAAATGAATTCAAATGAGCCAAAATCTAAGCCAAACTAAACCAAACCAATTGAACCAAAACATCCCAAATGATCATATGAACTTGAATCAACCCTTGGTTTGACCCAATAACCAATTTGATCAACTAACCCAATTTGACCTAAATGAGTCTAATTGAGCCAAACCTAACCAAATCAACTCCAATTGACTTGAAATTTGGGCCAAGCCACTTTTGGCTCATTTCAAATCTGCCCAAATCAAATCCAATGCCAAATGATCATTTTACCCTTAGGTTAAAGGCATCACATGAGAAAAATCACCCATGTAAGTGGTCATTTACATTTTTTGGCTACTTGGTACTCTCCCAAGGGTCCACCTAGCCTAGACCCAACTAACTCACCCAGGTGGTGGGTCCATGACCCATGGGAGGTGAAATCACCTCACCTCCCCATTGAGCATTTGAAACCCATAGGACACCCATGATTCCTCCTTGGCAACCACCTCCACACCTTCAACCAACCAAGCCGAGCCAACTCACCTCCTCCTTGCCACCCATGACTCTCTGAGATGGCCAGACGGCCACTAGAAGCCAAACCCGATCCCACCATCATCAAGATGAAGGGGTATACACCCCTTGTTCCACTCAAACACACACAAAAAAATCATTCCTCATATAACTACCCAAGATGAGCCATTAGCCATTCCCTAAGCTCCCAAGCTCATTCCTCATCAAAACCATTATCGTCCCCCAAAAATAGACACTCCCATTTCCAAACCTAACTTCATATTTCCCATCAAACTCAAATTAACTTTGCACACCTTCCTAGGCCTCATCGAGCAAGAATAATCATCCCAAGCTTCCCACGGAGGTGGGACTTCATCAAAGTAGAGCTCCAAATCATTAG